>ML279505.1:83112-100273 GCA_005239495.1 Nicotiana undulata
TTTAGGGAAATGCTCGCTCCTCGCCCAGAACGCTTAGATTTCTGTGATATAATTGATGAGGTCCTCCCATCGTGGTCGCCTAAGGACGACTATAATAGGCGGAGTGACTAACTGTATGGGTCGAAATCTGACCATATGAGAACGACCCCAAGAAGGGATGATAGGAAAGCGGTTAAGTCGTGATTGTGTACGCGAGATGCCGTAATGATGCGCTTCATGGCCATGGCCGAGGTTGACTCGCTAGAAGGCCTTCACAACATAGTACACGCTATGGCGTCTAAGGAGGTCGACCTGAAGCGTCAGCGACGAATCACAGTATACCGGTTAAAGACCGACGGGTAAATGGGAATATCTAGTATATATACTAGAGGAAAGGCAAAGACTGAGAGGGGGGCCTTCTCTCTCTCTCAATGGACGAAAACGAGAATCTACCTTGTAAATAAGATAAGGTTTAGAACCTGGCTATTGATTTTTGTAATCAGTGTTATGTTATCAATAAGATATATCCCACAACCATTAACGGTGATCCTTTTTTCCTCTCTTCTGTACATTGCATCTTGGAATAATGGTGTCATGAATGAGAGATCTCCAAATACATTCAATCGCTTTCGTAATCTTAATGAGTTCACAAGTTTAACCTCATCCGATTTCTCTTGCTTAATATTCTTCGAACTAGTGTTAATTATCTTTGGCTAGGATTTATCCTCTATCTTCTCAATTTATCTAGTTTAGCAAAAGGTCTCGCACTTTTTAGTCAAACAAATTATACATAATATTTAGGTCTTTAAGATAAGCTAAATTTTATTTATTAAATATTTTTTCTTTTAAGGTATCTAGAAACTCCTAATATTTAGGAATCCAAATTGAGTAAAATTTTACTTATAAATATTTTTTCCTTATTTAAATCGTATAACTATTTGTTTAACCAAAGAATTAGATCCTTAGTGGATACGCATTTATGGCGGGAATATTTTGTCGCCGCTTTACCTCGAAACATTGTATCCTTATCTGAACATAGGCGTCGCTTGTCACTTCCATTTAATGCTCTAGCCACGTGTTCCCTCAGGATTGGTTCTGCAGTTACTCGGTGCCTCTTAGGGCTTTTTGCGGCTGCATCAGTCACGAAGTGACACCTTCAATTATGACTTTCTCATCATTGTTTTTTCCCATGTTTGACGGTTGGCTTCAAGTATAAATATCTCTTTTCCTTTCTTTACTTTCACGAAACACTTCTAACTTTTTTTTTTATTTGTAAAGAATTTTGCCCTTGTCTTCGTAAACATGTCTTCTTCGAACCAGCCTAAAAGAGTGATAGATGTCGAGGATTTGACCCCTTCTTCTGCTCCGACGGAGCCGGAGAGGTGATAGACTGAGGAGTTTAGGTTCTACTACTTCGAGAGGCTCTTCTTCTTCCCAGATTACTTCCCCTCCTTCTGCTAGGTCTTTAGTTTCTCCAAGAGCTTGGGCTTCCAGGTCTTCGTCTAGGGGTAGAGAACATCACGAACCCGTACGCGAACCACAAGTTGATGAAATCATTCCTGCTGAGTTTACCTTCACTAGGGATAGTCAGGTCCTTGTAGATCAGTCGTTATCCCTTGATAGTGCCAATAGGTATCCTACCCTAATCACCGAAGGTTTGATTCCCCTTGTTCGCAGGGAATGTTCTTGGAAGTCTGATTTTCCTATCGTTATTCCAAATAGCAACCAAAGAATAACGTCTTACAAGATGGGATATTCTTTCGTTTATACCTACCCTTTTACTTTAGGGTTTAAACCTCTTATTGATCCAGTCATCATCGAATTCTGTCGTTTCTTCAAAATTTGCTTAGGACAAGTCAGTCCTCTTGTGTGGCGGGTTGTTGCGTGTCTCCGGTGTTTAGCTACTTTAGCCTCGGTTCCTTTCACCTTTAATCATCTCATTCATTTTTATTCTCCTGCCTTATTTCGTCAAGGGATTTTTACTCTGGCTGCCAGGAGTGAAAGAGTGATGGTAACCCCTGAAGACGATAAAGATTGAGGTTGGTAACTTCGGTACGTTGCTGCACCCACTGCTAGTTTAGTGGGTAAAGAAAATCTTCCCTTCCCCGAGAAGTGGAATCGTGCACGTGAGTACATTTTAGCTCACATTTGTTATTTTTCTTATTTTTGCTTTAAGTGTTTTATTAACAACTTAGCTGTTTCTTCTTCTTTCAGCAATCATGGGTACTGTTGAGAATGTCTCCGGTATCCGTGATTGGGTAGAAAAGTTGTTGTCGATTGCTATGTTGGAGGACAAGTCTACTTCTCCAGGAAGTACGGTTGGAAAGTGAAAACTCACAGTAAGTGAAGCTTTTTCGTTTCTTTCCTTGCTCGAATCTCTTTCTCGTTTTAACCCTTTATTTTTTATAGGGTTTCCTATCCGTGGAGTGTCTGCTACGTTTGTTTCCAAAATGTCCCTAGCTCAGGCCCAGGAAATTATTTCAGGATCTTCGTCTTCTAAGAGAAAGGCTGGTGGAACTAAGACCTCGGAAGAGGAGGAGAAAGAGGAGGGCACTTTGTTGCGTAGGTCGCGTAGAAGGAGGGTGATTTAAGACGATGAGTTACACCCGTGGTTGTGCCTCCCGTACCTGAAGTCAGACCTTCTACCTCCGAGGATGTTTCTCCCTCTCATGTGCGTGATTCTATGGATCACTTGTTCCGTGAAGGCCTTGGCCCTGATGTTAATGAAGCTCCCTTGGCTGTTTTTCCTCCCTCTTTCAGTAGAACTCCTTCATCTGTTCCTGTTATTTCCTCTGCTCCCTTGGTTATTAGTGCTCCCGTTGCTGCTTTGCTTGTGGCTTTTTCAGCTCCTCAGACTTCATTGCCCGTGGCTTCTTCATCTCAGCCTGCTTCCGTGCCTCCTCCTATTAGAGAAGTAGGGTCTTCCAGCAGAGAGATGAGGCAGGTGCTAATCGAAGTCCCGGCTACTGGGAGCCTTTTTAAGAAATCCGGCCAGCCTGATGTGTGGCTGAAGCCCTTCATAGGCCCAACAGAGAGGACCAAGCTGGATAGCCACAGTTCTCTTACCTGGGCTAATGAGATCGTGCATTCCTCTTTGAAGGTAAAGTGCATTCTTTTGCATTTCATTCTTGTAAATGTAATTGTCGTATCTAGTTGATTTCCTTTTTGTAGATGAATCTTATAGGCACAGAGCTCATGAGGAGGGTTTCTAATGCGGAGCAAGAAATAAAAGAGTGGCAGGTTGAAGCGGGTAACTGGAAGGGGCAATATGACAGCCTGAGGCTCGACATGGAAGCCTTAGAAGAAGAAAAACGCACCTTGGAGCGGCATATGAGAGTCATGGCAGCGGAGTTGGCAGTGGAGAAGGCTTTTTCTAGCCATGCGGACAAAGACATGAGCATCCTTGAGTCTTCATTTGCTGAACAAATGTCACGTGCCTCAGAAGAAGCTAGGAGTTTAAAAGTCTTGTTGGAGCAGAAAGAAGAGTACTCAGGCGATCTTGTGTAGTCTCTGACTCAAACCCCGGAGGATCTTCGCAATGCCTTGGACAAAATTCAATTCCCGGAGAGGTCTGTTGCACCTTTAAGGGCCGCCAAAGATGCTATCGAGGTTGAGATGGACGGGCTGAGAGTTGAGATCATAATATGGGAGAATGATTACAAAGCTCTTGAGGAAGCGACAGTTGTCGATGTTAGTTGGGTGTACATGAATTCTCGCCTTGACATATTGACGAAAATGAGTCAAGAGGGTTTCGACCTTAATGTTGAAATAGCTAAAATCAAAGAAGCCATGGAGAAGGCTCAACAAGGTCAGAATCTCTCTTCACCTGAAGGTGAGGCTCCTGGTGCTCAAGTCCCCTCGTCCCAAGATGCTCCTGCTCCCTCTACTAGTGAAGAAGTTGATCCCCCTTCTAAAGACAATTAAGATGTTGGTTCCCCCCCCCCCCTTTATTTATTTGATTGGTGATTATCCCCAGCTCCACCGGGGGTAAATTTGGTTCTCTTTAGAGTCCCCAACTGACAATGTAGGGGCACCCCAATGTACAAAACTATATGCGGCTAAGTATTAGTTAATACTTAGTTTTTACTTAGCCGCTTTAATATATGCAACTATGACTTTTTTGCTTTGAGTTTTTGTTTCACTCTTTTTAAGTCTTTTGCATGCTTGATTTTCGAGGTTTTTGTTTTACCTCTAAGTTTTTGCAAAAGTATGCTGAAATTGCTCATACCTTTTCATAGTAGGTACGGTGTTGCATATAAAATGCGCGCCTTTTTGTAGTAGGCATTTGTTTATAAATGAGGGCCCTTTTTGATCGACACTTAATGAAGAAGACGTCTCAACTTCATAATGGTGTAATAATGCAATAGAGTGATAGGAATTTTTCACATGTTTAAGAATGTTTCTGAAGAAAGTTTTTGTTTTGAACTTTCACAACATTTTACATGTGTTTGATTATCGTCTAAAACTCATGTTGCAACTGTTTTATTTTAACAGATTTGATATACACTTGTATTTNNCAGTTTTCAATAATCATGAGGAAAATGCTTTTCCATCCGTAACTGTTTTATTTGATAACAATTTTTCAAATAAGTACAAGGATTTTGATCTTTCATCCGTAACTGTTTTATTTGATAACAGTTTTCTATATGAGTACAAAGATTTCATAATTGTTTTCGGTTACAACAGTTTTTGAATGAGTACAATGATGATGATCTTTTATCCACAACTGTTTTTGGTTACAACAGTTTTCTTTTGAATAAATACAAAGATGTGCATTTCTTCCTCGTAGCTAATATTTTGCCTTTTAACCTGAACATGTTCGAAGGTTTTCTGTATCGGGCTTTGTGTTTGAGTCTTTGGCTATTTCGATTTTGCTCGTATCACTTGACTTGTTAGGTAGATGGATCGTTGGGCTCGAGCTTTGACTTTTTGATAGTCTTCTTTGCTTCGTCTTAGCCTTCCATACTATATAGTCCCCCAAGTGTTTGAGCTTTGAATAATAAAATCTCGAGCACTTGATTAGTCCTTCCTTGTGGTCCTTCTCGTGAAAAGGAAAACGGGACTCGAAGGTATATAGTTTTTAGATGATGACTGCTTAACCCTTTAAAACGTCTATCAGAAAGTGTAACCCTAGACCGGGAATTCAGTTACTTCCTCGCGTCTTTGCAGGTCTAGTATCATCATCTGGTGATGGGTTAGCTTTATGCCTATCATCTAAAAAAGGTTAGTAAAATTTTAAATGTTCAAAATAAAATCGAACGTGCGATACCTGACCGGGGGTATTCCTTTTACTTAGAAGTAGTACTTCTTCAAATGGATGGCATTCCAGCTTGTTGGTAGGATTCTACCGTCCATAGCTTCCAGCTCGTAAGCGCCCTTCCCAGCTATGCCTCGGACTTTGTAGGGTCCTTCCTAGTTTGGACTTAGCTTTCCTGCACCTGCTTCTTTCGTTGATTGAAAGACTTTTTTAAAAACAAAGTCCCCAATCTTGAAGTATATGAGGCGAGCTTTACGGTTGTAATAACGCTCTATGATTTGTTTCTGAGCTGCCATCCGTATTAATGCGGCTTCTCTTCTTTGTTCGAGTAAGTCCAAATTAATGCTCAACTCATCGTTGTTTTCATCCTCCGTGGCTGTTGTAAACCTTATGCTTGGTTCGCCAATCTCCCAGGTATTAAGGCTTCTGAGCCATAGACAAGTGCGAACGGAGTTTCTCCCGTGGCTATTTTTGAAGTTGTTCTGTATGCCCATAATACCGCTGGTAACTCATCAGGCCAATTTCCTTTGGCTTTTTCTAGCTGCTTCTTTAGATTATTGATGATGAATTTATTCGTTGACTTAGCTTGATCGTTATCCACGAGGTGATATGGCATTGAAGTAATCCATTTGATTTTCCAGCTTTCGAAGAATTTCGTGATTTGCGAGCCTATGAATTGTAGGCCATTATCACACACGATCTCCTTCGGTATTCCAAAGCGGCATATTATGTTTCGCCATAAGAAGCTTTTAACTTCCTTTTCTCGCACCTGTTTGAAAGCTTCTGCATCTACCCATTTTGTAAAATAGTCAGTTAGCACAAGTAAAAACCGTACTTGTCCTTTAATTGTGGGAAGAGGTCCCACTATGTCCATACCGCACTTCATGAAGGGCCATGGGGATATTATTGGATGCAATAATTCCGTGGTTCGATGCATGTTATTGGCAAACCTTTGACATCTGTCGCATTTGGATACGAAGTTCTCAGCTTCTTCTTCCATCTTAGGCCAATAGTACCCAGCTCTAATTAGGGTTTTTACCAAGGATCTCGCCCCTGCGTGATTTCCACAGTGTCCTTCGTTGACTTCTTTCATCACAAACTCCGTTTGGTTAGGTCCGAGGCATTTTTCTAGGGGACCTCCGAACATATTGCGACATAATGAGTTGCGAATGAGGCAATACCATGCAGCTTTGCGGCGAAGTGCTTGAGCTGCTTTTTTGTCTTCAGGTACGGTGCCATTCTGCAAAAACTTTAAGATTTCGTTTCTCCAATCCCAGGTTAAAACGTTGAAAGTTACCTCATTTCTGTCTTAGTCGATCGCTGAATGGAATAGATGAACGACAACCGCATTGTCTTTGTTTGTTACTTCCGTGAATGCTGCGAGGTTAGCTAATGCATCTGCTTCTGCATTTTCCTCTCTAGGTATTTGTATTACCTTCCACGTTTTGAATTGTCTCACGAGTTCTCGTGCATTTTCCAGATATTGTTGCATCCGAGTCTCTCGAGCGATGTAAGTCCCCTGCATTTGATTTATCACCAGCTAGGAGTCACTTTTTATTGTGATTTACTCGATTGAGAGTTCTCGTGCCAGTTCTAGTCCTGCAATAATAGCTTCGTACTCTTTATCTTCCCTTACCAATACTACACTTATAGCAATTTCTGCGACAGCAAGATAGACGTACAACCTCTCCCCTTCCTTCGACTTTGATAGCAGCGGGGGGTTTGATAGATAAGCTTTCAGATCTTTGAGAGCATGTTGACATTTTTCAGTCCATTCGAATTGATCTTGCTTTTTGAGGACTGAAAAGAATTTAAAACTTTTGAACTTCTTTTTTATTTGTTAGTATATCAGATATTTCTTCTATAGCTTTAATTTGAGCGGGATTTACCTCTGCTCCCCTGTTTGATACAAGGAAACCCAAAATTTTACCTCATTTTACGCCAAAAGCGCATTTTTCTGGATTCAGCTTCATATTATACCTGCGTAAAATAAGGTAATAGAGAAGCGATGGAAATGGTCTTCCGTCCGTGTTGATTTTACCAGCATGTCATCGATGTAAACCTCCATGTTTTTATCCAGATGTTCCTGGAACATCTTGGTCACTAGCCTTTGATAGGTGGCTCCAGCGTTTTTAAGCCAAAAGGCATGACTTTATAACAATAAGTCCCCATGTTCGTAATAAAGGAGGTTTTTTCCTCGTCTGAGGGATCCATTTTAATCTGATTATAACCAGAATACGCATCTAGAAATCTTAACAATTCATGACTTGCGGTGGCATCAATCATTTGATCTATATGTGGTAATGGGAACGAATCTTTGGGGCATGCTTTATTTAAATCAGTATAATGTACGCATACTCTCCATTTTCCATTCTTTTTAGGTACTACCACAGTGTTAGCTAGCCAGTTAGGGTACGTTACCTCTCATATCGAACCAATTTTCAAGAGTTTCTGTACCTCTTCGTCATTCACTTGGTTCTTGAATGGTACTTGCTTTCTTTTCTTCTGCTTAACAGGTACGAAGGATGGATATTCATTTAGTTTATGAGTCATCACTTCTGGTGGGATACCTGTCATATCTGAGTGGGACCACACAAAGCAATCTGCGTTAGCCTTTAAATAATCAATTAACTTACCTCTTCGACTGGGGCTCAGCCTCGTGCCTATATGCACTTTTTGTTCAGGTTTTTGTTCAAACAATGGAATAGCTTCAAGCTCTTCCGTAGTTGTTTTGATGTGCTCGTCTTCCTCCGGTTCTTGGATGACGTCCGGTCTGGAGTCCACGTTCGTGTGATTCAATGCATCTTCCGTGGTGACTTGATTCACCTTCTCGTGGGTATCTCTTTTCGTATCTATTTGAAAACTTACTTCTTTCGTACCTGTTCGGTCAGTAACTTTTTCTGTACCTGTTTGGCCAGTAACATCTGTCTGGGAGATTTCCCTATCTTTCTGTTCTTCCGTCTCTACTTTTTTGTTATAATGCACCACATAATTTATATTTCTAGAGGTCTATTGATCACCTCTAATCTGTCTGATTCCCCATTCTGAAGGGAATTTAATTACCTGAGGTAAGGTGGACAATACTGCTTTCATGTCGTGGATCCAGGGCCTTCCCATGATTACGTTATAAGCCATGTCAGTATCAACGACTTGGAATTTGGTGTTTTTAGTTACTCCCTCGGCATAAGTGCTAAGTTCGATTTCTCCTTTGGTTATCACTGTAGAGTTGTCAAACCCTGATATGGCTCGTGCCTTTGGGATCACCTGATTTCCCAAGAGCACTTCTCCCACGACTCTTAGCAAGATGATGTTAACTGAACTACCTGGATCAATCAACACTCTTTTAACGTTAGTGTCATGAATGAGTAAAGATATTACCAGAGCATCGTTGTGGTGGAGCATTAGTCCGCCGAAATCTGCATCATCAAAGGTTATATCATATGCGTCTGGATTTTCTCGAACCCGCTTTCCGTGTGTAATTGTGATTTTCGAGGCTACTTTGCAAACTATTCCATTTACTTCCTCTCCTCCATGTATCACGTTGACGGTTCGTTTTGGAGATGGAGGCTTCAGGGGCTCCTGCCTGTTCTTCATGTATGCCTGCTTACCTTTATCACTAAACAATTCTGTTAAATAGCCCTGTTTCAATAATTTTTCTATTTCACCTTGTAAAAACCTGTAATTCGCAGTCTTGTGTTCATGATCATTATGGAATTCGCACCAAAAATTTGGATTCCTTTTATTTGGGTTTGACCTTATTTCTTTAGGCCATCGAACCTTATCTCCCATGTTTCTTAATATTGAAACTAGTTCAAGGGTACTTACATTGAAGGTGTGATCCCCAATTCTTGCATTACCCTGTGTCGTTCATCTCGATCCATTCTGGATCTAGATGAGGACGAGCTCGTATCTCTGCTCGATGGTCTATATTCTGACCTAACGTTTTTAACCTAGGACGAGTCTCTCGTCCCGAGAGTCCCATGTAAGGATCGTACCTATTTTTACCTGGTTTCTTGTCTGATTCGGAACGTCTGGATCTAGTATGATCTTCATCCCTTGAACGAGCAATGGTATCTTCCTCTATCCGAAGTTTAGTATTGTACCTGTTATAAATATCATTCCATGTTGTAGCTGGGAACTCTCTCAAGCTTTCCTTGAGTCTTCTCGCGGCTTCTGAGCTTTTGTCATTTACATTGCTCACAAATGCCATGGCTGCCCAGTTATCAGTCACCCTTGGTAGTTGCATTCTTTCTTGCTGGAATCTGTCTACAAATTCACGGATTAGTTCCGTGTCTCCTTGCTTTATTTTAAATATGTCTTCCATTCTTTTCTCGACCTTTTGTGCACTGGGGTGTGCTTTTATGAAAGAATCTGCAAGTTCAGCAAAAGAGTCTATAGAGTTTTCAGGGAGAAGAGAGTACCAGGTTAGGGCTCCTTTGGTAAGTGTTTCTCCAAATTTTTTGACTAGGACCGACTCAATTCATTGTTTTGTCAGATCGTTGCCTTTTACTCCAGTGGTAAAAGCAGTCACGTGGTCACGTGGGTCAGTTGTTCCGTCTTACTCAGGGACATCAGGCATTTTCAACTTCTTGGGTATAGGCAAAGGTGTTGCGCTCGGTTTCCAAGGTTGTTGAGAATATCTATCAACATCAATTCCTTTGATAACATGTGGTACTCCAGGAATTTGCTCAATTCGATCGTTTTGTTCCTTCACCTGTTTCTGCAAGGTTAGTAGTAAATTTTGTGATTCAGAGTTATTAGTCATACCTGGTCTCGCTTCGAGAGATTCGTTAGGAGTGTCATCCCTTGCTGAGTTAACCAACCCAGACTGAGGATTTTCCACGGTGATTCTGTTATTAGGAAGTGGTGTCAGTGATGCAGGTGATGCCGCTGCTAATCCCCTTGCAAATTCTTGCAAAGCTTGGCTCACATACTCTGCAATCATTACCTGATCTTGTTCTACTGTTTGATCATTATCGTTGTTGTTATTGTTGTTGTTGTTGTATCTCTCTTGGGATTGTTCCCTTGAACCTCTTGGGGATGGAAGAGGTGATGGAGTCACATTTCTCTGTTGGTTATTGTCGTTGGAGTTCGACATAGTTCAGAGGATATCGCTTTTAAAAGCAAACAAAGATTATCAGATTCCCGGTAACAGAATCAATTTGTTTAACCAAAGAATTAGATCCTTTGCCTAAAGCTATTTTTAGGAATGAACACGGGCTTCTGATAATCAAGGAAATAATAATAAGTAAAAAGGAGTAAGTAAATAGACAATAATATGATGCACATAAAAGTAAAGAGTATTGTATTCGTAGTTCAGATGACTTTACAAGTGGTACTTTATTCCCTTATATAGGGAATTTCCTTAATATAACGTCTATTTCTTGAAATGATGGCACATTAATGTAACGTTACAAAGAATAACCGTAACTGTTGCGTGAAGGTTGTGTAACGTGTAGGTCATTAATTGAAGATTTCCATGAAAGCCCTTTTGAACACCAAGATGTCTGAAGGATCATCGGTTAGGGACCATGTTCTGAAGATGATGAGTCTTCTGAATGAACTGGAGGTCCTTGGAGCCTTGATTGATAAGGAGTCTCAAGTTGAGATGGTCCTACAGACTCTGCCAGACAGTTTTCAACAATTTCGTTTGGACTATAATATGAAAAAAATGGATTTGTCACTAGCGAAATTGTTGAATGAGCTGCAAGCGGCAGAATCTATTATCAAACAACAAGATCCAGTTGTGGCACTCAATGTTGAGAAAGCTTCAGTTTCTAAGTCGAAAGGCAATAAGAAAAAGAAGAAAGCTCAAAAGGTTTTGGCACCTGGTGGTGCGGCTGGTGTGAAAAAGCCCAAGGGCAAGTGCTATCATTGCAAGCAACCTGGGCATCACAAGAAGCAATGCCCTGCCTATCTGGCAAAGTTGAATAAGCAAGGTAATTCAAATTTAAATGTCGTTGAAACTTGTTTAGCGGCTGTTTCTACCATGTTTTGGTGTGTAGATTCGGGAGCCACTAATCATATCTGCACTACTTTGCAGGGGTTTCAGGAAACGCGGCGGCTAAGTGAGAATGAAGTTTGCGTTTTTCAAGCCAATGGCGAGCCAGCACCAGCTTTAGCTTTAGGAAATATTAGAGTTTCGTTTAGTAGTGATAGAGTTTTATATCTAAAATATGTTCTCTATGTACCTTCCATTAGAAGGAATTTAATTTCTATTTCAAAAATAATGGATGCTGGTTATAATGTTTATTTTGCTAATAACTCTGCTGTTGTTAAGTTTAATAAATGTTTTATCTACACTGCTGCTAGAGTACATGACCTTTTTATTCTTGATATCTCTCCTCGTGTGCTACAACAACCAAAAGAATTGAATAACATTAATCTGCCACATAAAAGAAAACGTATTTCTGAATTGAGTCAAACTTATTTGTGGCACTTACGTCTAGGTCATATAAATCTAAATAGGATTTCGAGATTGGTCTCTGATGGACCTTTGAGTTCATTGAAAGTGGAGTCACTACCAACATGCGAATCCTGTTTAGAAGGTAAAATGACCAAGAGACATTTTCCCTCAAAAGGAAATAGAGCCAGCGATAAGCTAGAACTAATTCATTCTGATTTGTGTGGCCCTATGAATATACAAGCAAGAGGTGGTTTTGAGTATTTTGTGACTTTCACTGATGATTACTCAAAATATGGATATACTTATCTGTTGCGACGTAAGTCTGAATGCTTTGAGAAATTCAAAGAATTTAAGACGAAAACAGAGAAACAACATGATAAATATATCAAAACATTGCGATCTGATCGTGGTGGTGAATACCTTTCTGCGGAGTTCATAAAATACTTATCAGATAGTGGAATTACATCTCCATTATCTTCCCCAGGAACACCACAACAAAATGGTGTGGCAGAAAGAAGAAATAGGACCCTTATGGAAATGGTTAAATCAATGTTAAGTTATTCCGATTTGCCTTCTTCCTTTTGGGGATATGCTTTAGAAACAAAAAATTACATTCTAAATTTGGTTCCTTCAAAGTCAGTACCTTCAACTCCAGTAGAATTGTGGACTGGGCGGAAGCCAAGTTTACGGTACATTCAGGTTTTGGGGTTGTCCAGCACATGTGCTGAAAGGGAAAGCGGATAAATTGGAATCAAGGACAGAAGTATGCATTTTTATTGGATATCCAAAAGGAACTAAAGGCGGTTTGTTTTATTGTCCCAAAGAAAAGAAGGTAATTGTTACGACAAATGCCAGATTTTTAGAAGAGGACTATTTAATGAACCATATTCCTAGAAGTAAACTAGTTTTACAGGAATTAAATAATGGAGTAACTAAAGACTCATCTCTAGAACGTATCCCGGAAGCCAGTATTGACATACCACTGCATTATCGTAGTGGGAGAAATGTCAATAGGCAGCAGATTGCACAAGAGCAATTGCCTGACATCTCACTACCCCAAAGTAGTGGGAGTAATGTTGAGCAACCTCAGATTGTTGAACAACCTGAAATTGTTCTGCAGCCTGCACTCCAGGAAGAAGTTAATGATATCCCAGCACCGCAAGGTGTGGAGGATGATGTTGTGATTCAACAACAAAATCAGCCTCCGCCTGTAGTGACTAGTCGTAGTGGAGAGAATTATTAGAAAACCTCTCCGGTTTGCGCTCTTGGGAGAATCTTATGATAGAATCCCTGAAGAGCCTAATATAGAACCTATTAATTACGACGAAGCACTACAGGATACATATGTTGATAAATGGGTTGATGCTATAAAATCTGAAATGGAGTCCATGTACTCCAATCAAGTCTGGGATCTTGTAGAACCACCTACTGGAGTCAAACCCATTGGTTGTAGATGGATCTATAAGAAAAAGAGAGGAATGGATGGAAAAGTGCAAACTTTTAAAGCTAGGCTTGTTGCAAAAGGGTTTACTCAAAAAGAAGGGATCGATTATGAGGAAACCTTTTCGCCAGTAGCCATGCTTAAATCCATTAGGATTCTCTTATCCATTGCTGCTCATTACGATTATGAGATTTGGCAAATGGATGTCAAGACGACTTTTCTAAATGGAAGTCTTGATGAGTGCATCTATATGGCACAACCAGTTGGTTTCATTAAAAGTGGCAATGAGCACATGTTGTGTAAATTAAAGAAATCCATTTATGGATTGAAACAAGCTTCTAGAGCATGGAACACTTGTTTTGACGCATCGATTAAAACCTTCGGTTTTAATCAATGTGAAAATGAGTCTTGTGTCTATAAGAAGTGGAATGGAGATAAAGTTACATTTTTGGTTTTGTACGTAGATGATATTTTGCTCATAGGAAATAATGTGAGCATGTTGAATTCAGTAAAGGAATGGTTGTCCTCACGTTTTGATATGAAGGATTTGGGACAGGCAGCACATATCCTTGGGATCAAGCTTATGCGATATCGCAAGCAGAGGATATTAGGCTTGTCCCAAGCACTTTATATTGATACTATTCTCACCAGATTTAGCATGCAAGATTCCAAGAAAGGCTTTCTCCCTTTTAGACATGGAATCTCTCTGTCGAAAGATCAGTCACCAAAAACGACTGATGAGATAGAAAAAATGAAGGCGGTCCCTTATGCTTCTGCTGTAGGGAGTCTCATGTATGCTATGCTATGCTATGTACTAGACCTGATATCTGCTTTGCCGTTGGCATGGTTAGTAGATATCAGTCTAACCCTGGACGAGAACACTTGACTGTTGTTAAGCATATAATCAAGTACTTGAAAATGACTAGGGATTATATTTTGGTGTATCACTTAGGTGATCTTGCACCCATTGGCTATACTGATTCAGATTTCCAGTCAGATAGAGACTCTAGAAAATCTACCTCAGGATATGTTTTTACCTTAGGAGGTGGAGCCATAAGTTGGAGGAGTATCAAGCAATCACGTGTTGCTGATTCCACCATGGAAGCCGAATATGTGGCTGCATCTGAGGCAGCTAAAGAGGCTCTTTGGCTCAGGAACTTTCTAAAAGAGCTTAATGTAGTTCCTTCGGTTCAAGCACCGATTGTACTTTATTGTGACAATAGTGGTGCAGTTGCAAACTTGAAGGAACCAAGAAGCCATAAAAGGAGTAAACATATTGAACGTAAATATCACTTAATTCGGGACATAACTCAAAGAGGTGATGCAAGAGTGTTGAAGATTGTGTCAGAGGACAATTTGGCAGACCCGTTTACAAAGAGCTTGACACAGAAGAATTTTGACAAGCATGTAGAAGGAATGGGTGTTAGAGTAGTAGACGCATGGTTATGAGTCTAAGTGGGAGATTGTTGGGATATACTATTAACCATGCGGTTTAGACATAGTATTTTGTTTTATTCTTTATGGAACAATTATATATTTAATTTATTCAATTCAATAAAGTACTATTTTAAATAGATCATTTGTTATATGTGTGTCCTTTTAGTTATGTAGTAGACAATTTAGTGTATGGAGTCTTAGCTCATGCACAGAAGATTAAATTGTTGGTTCTCATAATTAATAAATTTTGTTCACAATCAAAGATATTATTGGACAAAATATCTTGATGATTGTAGCACAAGATTATAGTATAATTTGTCTTGATTATGGGAGTGGTTTGACTCCGACTTCTTGTGCTAGTATACTCAGTGTATATTGAACGGACCAAGTAGAGAAAAGATGTTTTTGTACTGAATATATAAAATATTTTCTCTAATTCATTAAATGAACTTATACTCCTAATCTTGATATAATTATTATGATCAATGTAATTTGTTTATTGTTTTGATTTATCAAAAGGTACGACTCTATTCAGAGTTAGTGTATGCCTAATAGATTGGACAATAACGAATAACATTTGTGAATAATAATTAGTTGATAGAATCCATGACTCGGTTTTGAGTTTGATGATACCCCTTTATATAAGCTTATAAGTTTTCATGTGAAAACCCGGCCGGTGGATTTTGTATCCGTCACATGAAATAGTTTAAGCGGAATTGTAAAGGATTTAATTAGTTGATTAAATTAAATTTTCAGTGATTTAATTTAATTAACTGGTATTTGAGATCTTAACATGGGGAGTTAAAATAAGTGTTATTGAATTTTCGAAATTCATACTGAGGAGTTCAATTGCAGTTTTTTAGTGGAATAATATGCAATTGATTATAGTAAGAATTAATTCATGCTAATTTCGAATTAATGCTATAATTGGTAGCCTCTTATTATTTCTGTGGTCCCTGCTATACCTAGTAAAAATGTGGACAAGACTTGGGTAAAAAGTGACTTGGGAGAAAAGTCACCTGTTAGAGTTAGAGTAGGATTCTACTTGTGCAAGTAGAATCCTACACGTTTTTGGAAGACAATTTTCGGCCAAAAATAACTCTATTTGAAGAGGACGAATTTCACCAAATTACTCACTGTCAGAGTTGTACTGCTTTTGCCCACTCAAAAGCAAAATCGTCCAAGGTTTTATTAGGCATATAGCAGAAGACTGCAGCCCTGGATTCTTGCTGTTTGGTAGCTCTGTGCAACAATTTCAAGAGGTTAGTGCTTCTAATCTTGTGATTATAGCATTGTCTAGTTTACATGTATTAGATGCCTGATTTGTTTGCTTGCTTCCGTTGCGCATGTTCTAACAATTATATCATTCAAATTATATTTATAACATTAAAACTTTAAAATTAACTAACATTTTGCTATTAATATTTATTTATTTGGATTATTCATACGGAGATCTAATATTTAGAAATTCAACATCGAATAAAATTTTAACTTATAAAACTTATTTTCTTATCTGAATTGCATAAAATAATCTTTAGTCAAATTCATATCCAAAGAAGAAAATAATAAATTTAAATTCAATTTTTAATTTATCAAGATCTAATAACAATCGTGAATATTGGATATCACAAAACTAAGTTGCACATATTTTAATAATTTTTCTTTGGATCAAAGAATGATCGAAAATATCAATATATGTTATCTTCTCCTTTGGTTGAAAAATTCAAACAAAATTATTATTTCACCGGTTCAAATGAGAAAAATGAGTTTGGATATAATGACGAACAAGAAAATCAAAAATAACAAAGTCAACAAAGAATAAGTAAGAAATTGTTGTTTGGATATAATATCGTTTGTCTTTTTAGCTTTTATATGTTGATTTTATACTTGACTAAATTGTTTTTAGGTTATTTTTCTAATATTTAGGAATTTGAAATCCTAATATTTAGGAGTTTGAAATTTTAAAAATAGGTTGATCATTAATGCTTTCTATATTTTAACTAAGTAAAAACTACTAATATGTAGCAACTCAAAATATATATAAATTCCTAGCCCAATATTTTGAACTTTATAAATATTTTTAAAATATACTACTTACTAAGTTGTCCCATTTATACCAATTCCTCTTCTAATTTCATAATGCTTATGAATGTTCTTTATAATGTTTGGTGGTTAAAAGTTAGTATACTCCCTAATTTTAGTGACGTAAAGGTTAAACCTCAAGGTCTTTAAAAGTGTATCCTTCCCAAACCCATAAAAGAAAATAGTGATAAGAAGATTTGTTGAAAAAGAGAATTAACTAACATAACTCTTAAGTTTATTATCATTAATAATCTGGAACTTATAGTAATAAATTTCAGAGTTTAAACGAGACTAAAGAGACGTGGTCGACAAGAGTAAATAACACTAATAATTCTTCAAATACATATTAAATGAATATTTTACCCTTTAAGAATAGATTTTTATTAGATAAAATTATACTACAGTAAAATATGTAAAATTTTAGACGATTTCATACTAAAATATGAATAAAATAAAAATAAATGATTTTTGAAATAAATAATTAAGTTTTTAGAACTAATTGTAGGCGTATAAATTTTATTAAAATTAATTCCATAAAGGAATTTGGATTATATTTTAA
>ML279506.1:567-29728 GCA_005239495.1 Nicotiana undulata
CTACCCAACATACAGTATAGATGCCACGTACGGACTCTCGTCACGTGGTACGTACGCAGCCCCCTCAACAATCACAATTAGCAACAAGGAGCCTAGGGAACATTTCCCCCTTACAAAGATTGGAAAGGAGACTCACCTGGACAAGTACTCCTCCGGTCTATGGACAAATCGACAAGACGCCCGAATCCTCCAAATTACCCTCGACGGCTCTCAATTGGTGTTTTCAACTCCGAGCCTCGGCTTCCGGAAATTTACGATTCTTGAAGAAATGCGCTACACGTCGCCTAAGGATCAAGATTAACTCAATTAATCATCCTATAATGGCTCAAAAATTAGATTTTGAATTTTCTCAAAAACCCTCTATTTTTCCCAACCTTTCTTATGAATTTTCATGAATTATGGAAGTGGAATTCTTCAAGAACTGAAGTTATAAACATGTGGGAATACAAAGAATCACTTACCTAAGTTAATCACTCGCTAACACTATTCTGGAGCTCTTGGGGGTCTTATAATGGAGGAAAAACGAGTTTGGGAAGAAAATAACGAAGTGGGCCTTTTTATAGAACTGCCCAAAATTCTCGCTCCTGCGGCCTTTGGATCGCAGGTGCAGACTCGCACTTGCGTAAAATTGGTCGCGCCTGCGATGGGCCTGGGCCCTGGGGAGGTCGCTCCTGCGGAATTGTTTCCGCTCTTACGGAGCCGCGCCAGCGAGGGGAAGGGTCGACCCTGCGACCAAGGCCGCTCCTGCAATGGATAGGCCGCTGGTGCGAGCCTCGCGCCTGCGGCTGATGGACCGCAGGGGTGGTCACACCAGAAATAGTCCCCCACCAGCTATTAATTGCTGGTCTTTTATCCCGATTGGGGTCCGGGAGGCCCTTGGGCCCACCCGTGCCCCTGACAAATTATACCAACAAGTCCCAAATCATAAGACGGACTCGCTCGAACTCTCGGAGCACTCAAAACATCATCCAAACTAGAAATCACTCTCCAAAACCCCTTAGTTTCAAACTTAAGTTTTCAAGAAAATTTCAATGGCTCACCAATACGCCGAACGGGTCTATACTGCTCGGAATGACCCCAAATTTTGCGGACAAGTCATAAATGACTATACGGAACTATTGCCAGTTCCGGAATTCCATTCGGACCATGATATCATGAGGTCCAATTCCAGGCTGAATTCTAAATCTTATGAAATCCTGAATTCCAATTCAGGTGCCGAAATACTCCCGGGTCATCAGAAACCCGAGGCGAACATACGCTCAAGTCCGAAATCATCATCCGGAGCTGCTGGAGCTGTCAGCACTCGATTCCGAGGTCGTTTGCTCAAAATGCTGCTCGGAACCAAAATTAGCCAAATAGGCTAGCCTTCAGGAACCAAGTGTTCCTGAACTGGCCAAATCACTTCTGAATCTCGAACTACCTGCCCCCACAAATCATAAGGCATGAGTATCTGCTATCGAAAGAGTCATTTACGGGAACGGTGTCGCAACACACAAAACGACCGGCTGGGTCGTTACAATTTCACTTTAGATCATGCCAAAAGAAAGAAGGAAGTGCCTTAACATACCCTTGCAATCTTCTACCCAATCGTTAACTAAGCTTAATAAGATACTTTTACGTCTACAGTGAGTAAACCGACTTCGTCGTCATCATATAAGCGTTATAACTTTCATATGTCAAAACCAATATTCTACAAGAAAACAAACAGCACCTCCCCTATTTGTACTACATCGCATAAGTTACTATAAGTCACCAAACAACCCAAACAACAACCAGTAGCTATATGGAGCACAACCAGCACAATAACACGTCGAGCATCAAGCTCGGTTAATGTCTAATAACACTATATTCTGAACCCTTTCCCTCTTATTTATATTCAAGAAAATTTTGATAATAATAACGCAACATACTCAGGTTATTCCATAAATTTTCCATCAATATAACATTGCAAGAACACCTCCCAAACAGTCTAACAATTAACAACATTACTGACAAGCCTTTCGATTGATATCTCACAAGTTCTAGCTTTAACGACTTAGCCGTAACTTGGATAAACTTAAATAAACTTAGATTACGAGGTTCCTTATCTTTAAAAATATATAAAAACTCCAGTATGATCTTAGTTCACCTCGAAATCTCCTTCAAACACAGCTACAAGAACAAGGAGGCAAAACTAGACATCAATTTGGGTTTCTCAGCACTAGAATCACATTGGAAGACTTGAAATCACCTAGGGTTGGTATGATAAACTTGGGAGAATAATTTATAGATGTTACACCACTTTAAACAACTCCCCACACGATCTAGAACCACACAAAAATCGGCAACCACAAGAAGAAAAAGAAACTCACTAGCGCCACGGGATTCCCTACACTTGATTTGTGTTGTTTGCCCTTGGTTTGAGTCTAGGATCATGAGAAACCTTTGAGAGAGTTTTTGGTGTATAAGGTATTAATGGAGTGTAAAATAATTAGTTAAAATGGGCTTTAGGCATCACATATACATCAAGATATCTCAACCGCCTAAGTCGGTCCCATTGGGAGCTGCTTGCACAGTCTCACGAAAAGGAGAATATCTCTCTACTCCGATGTCGAATCGAAAAACGGTTTAATGAGTTGAAAACTAGATAGTTAGATAGAAAATTATGTAGGTGGATCACCCCATAATTCTTATTATGTTTAGAGAAAAGCTCTGCTATGTCTGACAAAGGTTTTAGCACATTTAAGAATGTAACTTGTGATGACCTTTGCCAACTTTTGTTCCACAACTCGCTTGACTCCAAACCTCAACATACAACTACCATACAACTATAATAACTAATAACGTAACCTCCTTGCCATTTTAAGAACCCTAGTATCACCCCAAAAGTAACTGTTATAACTTTCCGAACTTGTCGACTTTTGACGAGACCATTTTTCTTCACTTCGTTTAGCTTCTAAGTCTTCCAACCATCTTGGTGCTTGTTATTCATTATCTTGAATATTTGTAACTTCCAAAATAACATTATTAAGTTACTTTAGATACTTCCAAATGATAATCTCATTTATGAGCTTACATCAATTGACTTACGACGTACTCTCACTTACGAAAACATGGGGTGCAACAATTTGGATGATAATTATGATGACTTGGCCGAACATTTTATGTATCCTAGCCATGTTCCCCTGTTTATTACTTATTCTATATTTATTTGTGGTTACATGAATTAGCGGGGTGGTTGGGTTGGTTCCAGAGATGTTTTGGAATGAATTGGGACATCGAGTCCCAATGTTAGAAGCTTAGGTCGAAAGAGTTCACTGGATGTTGACATATGAGTAAACGGCCCCGGAATGGAGTTTTGATTATTCCAATAGCTCCATATCGTGATTTTTGAACTTAGGAGTATATTTTTTTATTGATTTTGCAAGCCCGTAGGTTGTTTTGGCTTGAATTGGCAAAAGTTGGAAAGTTGAAGGTTTTGAAGGTTGAGAAGTTTTACCGAGAGTTGATGTTGTTGATACTGGGCTCGGATTTTGGTTCTAGAAGTTAGAGTAGGTCCGTTGTGTCATTATTTACTTGTATGTAAAATTTGAGGTCAATTAGAGTTTTTTGATAGGTTTCAGCATCGATATTAGAAGTTAGAAATTCATTAGTTTCTATAGGCTTGATTGGGGTGCGAGTCGTATTTTTGATGTTGTTTGATGTTATTTGAGGCTCAAAATAAGTTCAAAATATGATTTAGGACTTGTTCATATGTTTGGTTGAGGTCCGGGGTTCCTCAAATATGATTCAAATGATTGTCAGAGCTTGGTTACACTTTGGAGAAGTGATGAACTTTCAGTTATCTATTGCTAATGCATCTACAGTGGGAGTGGCCGCAGATGCGACACCGCACATGGTCGCAAGTGCATAATGGAGAGGAGGCAGTGAGGTCCGCGAAAGCGTGTGATTTTTTTTCAGAAGCGAAAGCTCTTCTGTGATGAGGAGTCCGTAGGTGCGGGGTTAGGTAGCTTGGTGTCACGATCCAATTTACCCTCTGAAAGGTATCGTGACGGCACCTAGTCTCTACGACTAGGTAAGTCTAATTTTGTGGGTAAATCTTAATTGAAAACATTATAAATAAATAAATGTAAGAACATAATCTGAACAACATAAACGATGTCGCTTGGCATGTACAAACTATCCATCCCAATGACCCAGAATGTCACAAAAAGTCACAAGCTTCTAACAACTACTGTAACTCAAATGAAGTCTGGAAAGTACATAAGAATCTCTAAATGATAGAATAGAAGAGGACACTGAGGATTCTGCGGACGCGGCAGAAATACCTTGTGGTCTCCTAGAATCAGCAGCAAATACTATCCACGAGGCTGATAGCTCATACCTGGATCTGCACACGAAAAACATGTGCAGGAAAGGGCATGAGTATACCACATTTGGTACCCAGTAAGTGCCAAGCCTAACCCCGGTCAAGTAGTGACGAGGTCAATTTAAGGCTCTACTAGATTAAAATATAATCAATTTAAAACAGTAAAGGAGACAAATAAATTCTACAGTAAACAAGTAAAGAAATGTTCGAAAACATAACAGTCAAGGGAGCCCTCGGCTCGGAACAAGGTAAACACAAGGTAGAATCTCCCGGGATACCGTCCCGTAGTTCCAAATGATTATACAGTACATGGAGATCTCCCGGAATACGTCTGTAGTCACAAAATAAATATGCAGTACAGGGGGATCTCCCGGAATACGTCCATAGTCCCAGTTTAAATATGCAATGTTGGGGGATCTCTCAGAATACCATATCGTAGTTCCAGATGATTATGCACTACAGGGGGGTCTCTCGGAATACGTCCGTAGTCGCAAAATAAATATGCGATGTGGATAAATGACATGTATGGTATAAATTTATACAAATCCTCTATTAACATGTAAGGAAAAGAAGTAATATAACTAAGCATGGTACACAGAGTGTCAGATAGTCAATTGAACGTTAAACATGTAAGCATGCTTTTCTAATCTAAGTTAAACAATTTAACATATTAAAGACATTTAATAGGAAAAAAACGATTTATGATTTCTGAAGGAAAAATGGGTTTTTGCAATAACGACCTGTGTACGTACTCGTCACCTCACGTACACGGTTCCTACAAAACAAATAATATCAAACATCCTAAGGGGAAGTCCCCAACACAGGGTTAGAAAAGCCACTTACCTCAACCGCCCAAATCAACTTGAAACCATTTTCTTGCCACGAGTACCCGAATACAAATAGCCCGAATCTAATCAAATTAATTGAGTAATGTAAATATAACATTACGTAATGGATTTAACTAATCAATTCGAAGCTAAAACGCGAAATTAGGAAAATTGCCCCAAAGAGTCCCCGGGCCCACGTCTCGGAATCGGGTAAAAATCACAAATTCCGAACACACATTCACTCACGAGTCTAACCATACCAAATTTACTAAAATCCGATACCAAATTCTTGATCAAAATCCAAAAATTCGGCCTAGTAACTTTTCTCAAATTTCCCCAATTATTCACCCCAAATCCGAAATTAGATGATAAAATTAAGCATAGATTAGCAGGCATTAACCAAAACTAAGTAAGAATCACTTACCCCAAACACCCACGTGAAAATCCCTCCAAAGATCGCCTAATCCCGAGCTCTCAAGTCCAAATAGGAAAAAATGACTTAAACCCTCGGTTTGAAAATTTTAAATTTGCCCAGGTATTTCTTAATCGCGATCGCGGAAATACACTTGTAATCGTGAAGAACAACTTTGTTGCCTCAACTTTTTACTCTACGCAATCGCGACACAACCCACGCAAACGCGATGCATTAGCTCCTCTGACTTACACGACCGCGGCTGGTCCCACGCGATCGCGAAGGGTTAAAACCCAGCTTCCTTTTTCTGTCTTATTCTTCTACGCGAACGCGGCATGGCCCACGCGTTAGCGATTCACAACATTCCTGCCCTACGCGATCGCGTCCCTTTCTCAGCGATCGCGGAGCATTAACGCAGCTAGCCTCCAAATTATTTTACGTGATCACGAACTCCCTCACGTGATCGCGATGAAGAACACCAGTTGCAGACACCAACATAAACCAACTATCATCCAAAGTCCAAAAATGACCCGTTGAGCATCCAAAATACACCCGATCCCTCAGGATCTCAACCAAACCTACCAACCAATCCCATAACACCATACGAACTTAGTCGAGCCTTCAAACCACCTCAAACAATACCAAAAACATGAATTAAACATGGATTCAAGTCTAAGAACTTAGCATTTTCCCAAAATCTACAAATGATGCTGAAACAGGTCAAACATCATTCGAATGTCCTTAAATTTGACACACAGGTCACAAATGATACTACGAACCTACATCCACTTCAGGAATTCCATTCCGAGCCCGATATCAAAATTTTCCCTATCGACCGAAATCACCGAAAATCTAACTTTCGTCAATTCAAGCCTAAATCTACTACAAACCTTGAAAACACATTTCGGACGCGCTCGTAACCACAAAATCATTCAACAGAGTCGATGGAATTCAATTCCGGATCCGCCTTCACACAGTTCTGACTATGGTCCAAATTCTAAGGCTTAAACTCACATTTAGGGACTAAGTGTCCCAAAATTCTACGATTTCCAGAACTATTCACTCCGAAAAGTCCCAATACCCTCATCGTTTCACAAATTCAGGTATGTCATTATAATCGTTCGGATCACCGTGATACTTTGGAGCATAGAAACGTGGAATACCGAATGAACTCCTGCTAGGCTGGGAGGCAAGGCAAGCTCATAAACAACCTCCCCAGCGCACCGCAATATCTCAAAAGGACCAATGAACCTCAGACTCATCTTACTCTTATTTTTGAATCACATGACTCCCTTCAAAGTCTATACCCGAAGCAAAACCCGATCACCAGTCATAAATTCTAAATCACGAACCTCCCGATCTGCGTAACTCTTCTGCCTGGACTGGGTTATGTGAAGTATCTCCTGAATCACCGTCATCTTATCCATGGCATCCTGGACCCAATCTGTACCCAACAATCGGGCCTCGCCCTACTCAAACCATCCTACTGGGGACCGACACCGCCTACTGTACAAAGCCTCACACGGTGCCATATGAATGCTGGACTGGTAACTGTTACTATAAGCAAACTCTGCAAGGGGCAGGTATTTGTCCCATGACCCTCCAAACTCCATCACACAGGCACGGAGCATATCCTCAAGAATCTGAATCGTGCGCTCGGTCTGCCCGTCTGTCCGAGGGTGAAAGAATGTGCTAATCTCTACCCTAGTATCCAACTCCTGCTGAACGTCTCTCCAAAACTGTGATGTGAACTATGTACCTTTGTCTGAAATGATGGATACTGGAATACCATGAAGGCGGACAATTTCCCAGATATAAATCTCAGCCAACCTCTCTAAGGAGTATGTAGTTAACACTGGATTGAAATGGGTTGACTTGGTCAGCCAATCCATGATCACCCAAATAGCGTCGAACTTTCTCAAAGTCCGAGGAAGTCCAACCACAAAGTCCACGTTGATCCGTTCCCACTTCCACTCTTGGATCTCTAACCTCTGAAATAATACTCCTGGTCTCTCGTGTTCATATTTAACTTGCTGACAGTTGAGACATTTGGCCACAAATCGAACTCTATCCTTTTTCATCCTTCTCCACCAATAGTCTTGTCTCAAGTCCTGGTACATCTTCGCGGCACCCGGATGAATGGAGTATCGCGAGTTATGGGCCTCCTCAAGAATCAGCTCCCGAAGCCCATCCACATTGGGCTCACAGATCCGACCCTGCATCTTCATCACGCCATCATCACCTATAGTAATCTCTGACATCACCTCGCCAGGCCCTGTCCTGAAGAGGTGCATCATACTGACGCTCTCTTATGTGGTCATAAAGAGAAGACCGAGCAACCACACAAGCTAACACTTGGCAAGGTTACGAAATGTCCAATCTCACGAACTGACTGGCTAAGGCCTGAACATCTAAGGCTAAGGGCCTCTTAGCTGACGGAAGATATGCTAAACTCCCCAAACTCTCCGCCCGGCGACTCAAAGCGTCGGCCACCACTTTGGCCTTCCCCAGGTTGTATAATATAGTGATGTCATAGTCCTTGAGTAGCTCCAAACACCTCCGCTGATGCAGATTAAGGTTCTTCTGCCTGAACAAGTGCTATAAACTCTGGTGATCGGTGTAAACCTCTCAGGGAACACCGTACAAATAATGACGCCAGATCTTCAGGGCGTAAACAATAGCTGCCAACTCGGGGTCATGCACTTGATAATTCTTCTCATGCACCTTCAATTGTTTGGACGCATAGGCAATCACCCCTACCGTCCTACATCAATAACGCTCCAAGGCCGATTCCTCGAGGCATCACAATAGACTGTATATGACCCGAACCTGTAGGCAACACTAACACTGGGGTTGTTGTCAATGCTGTCTTGATCTTGTGAAAGCTCTGGTCACACTCATCAGTCCATCTGAACAGAGAACCATTCTGGGTCAGTCTGGTCATAGGTGTTGCAATAGATTAAAATCCCTCTACGAAACGACGATAGTACCCTGCAAAACCAAGGAAATTGTGGATCTTTGTAGCTGATGACGGTTTAGGCCATCTACACTGCCTCCACCTTCTTCAGATCCACCTTGATCCCATAAAAGACACTACGTGGCCTAAGAATGCCACTGAATCAAGCCAGAACTCACACTTAGAAAATGTTTCGTACAATTTCTTCTCCCTCAATGTCTGAAGCACGATCCTCAAGTGCTGCTCATGATCTTCCCGAGAGCGGGAATATACCAGGATGTCGTCAATAAACAAAATGACGAAAGAATAACGATAACGCCGGAACACGTTGTGCATCAAATGCATAAAGGTTTGCAGGGTATAAGTCAGCCCAAATGACATGACCAGAAACTCATAGTGACCATATCTGGTCCTCAAGGCAGTCTTCGAGAGTTCTGGCTCCCGAATCTTCAAATGATGATAACCAGAACGCAAGTCAATCTTGGAAAATACCCTGACACCCTGTAACCGATCAAATAAATCATTGATGCGAGTCAAGGGATACTTATTCTTCAATAAAACCTTGTTCAACTGCCGATAAGTAATACACATACGCATAGAACCATCCTTTTTCTTCACATATAAGACTGGATCACCCCAAGGTGATACACTGGGCCTGATGAAACCCTTATCAAGAAACTCCTGCAACTACTCCTTCCACTCCTTCAACTCAGGAAGAGCCATACGATAGGGAGGAAAAGAAAAAGGGCAGAGTGCCCA
Organism: Nicotiana undulata; assembly: GCA_005239495.1. Lineage (NCBI taxonomy): Eukaryota > Viridiplantae > Streptophyta > Magnoliopsida > Solanales > Solanaceae > Nicotiana > Nicotiana undulata. The sequence goes on from ML279506.1 coordinate 9,870, forward strand.
GGAACAAATCAATGCCGAAATCAATATCTCTATCAGGCGGCATACCCGAAAGATCAACTGGAAATACATCAGGGAAGTCCCTCACTACTGGGACTGACTTAACTGTAGGGGTATCAACACTGACATCTCTCATATAGGCCAAATACGCATCACACCCCTTCTCAACCACACGCTGAGCCTTAAGAATAGAAATGACCCCGCGGGGAGTATACTCTAAGGTACCTCTCCACTCTAATCTGGGTAAGCCTAGCATAGCTAGCATCAGGGTCGTAGCGTTACAATCAAGAATAGAATATTGGGGCAACAACCAGTCCATGCCCAAAAAAACATCAAAATCAACCATACTGAGCAATAATAAATCGACCATGGTCTTAAAACCACTAAGAACAACAAAACACGACCGATATACGCCGTCCACAACGAGAGAATCTCCCAGTTGAGTAGATACATAAACTGGGGAACTCAAAGAATCCCGAGATATGCCCAAATGCGAAGGAAAATAAGAATACACATATGAATACGCAGAGCCTGGGTTAAATAATACTGATGCATCCCTATGAAAAATAGGGACGATACCTGTGATAACTAAATATGAAGCGACGACCTCTAAATGGGCTGGAAGGGCATAGTACCTAGCCTGGCTCCCCCTTTAGGGCGACCTCGACCTCCTTGACCTCCAGCTCGAGCTGCCTAAGAAGGTGGGGCAGCAATTGGGGCATGAAGAATAGCTGGAGGACCTGATTGAGCACGTGGAGCCTGATATGTTTGTGAAGATTCACCCTTCCTAGCTCTGGGGAGATCTATTACCATGTGACGAGTGTCACCACACTCAAAACAACCCCTCGGAGGACATGGCATCTAAGACTGGCTCAAAGCTTGCCTGCTGGACTGGCCGGTGATAGCACCTCGAGTAGGAGCATACTAGATACTAGAGGTGCCTAATAGGGGTCCTAAGGTCTAGGAGGAGATGGAATACCGTTGGCTGCTGGAAGAGCTGAATGAATAGGGAGACTCACAAAACCCCTACCATAGCGTGCTGCTTGTGCAAGAGCTCCTGATAAATGACCAGTTCTCGAGACCTCTTGGCCTCCCTCTCCTCTCTCTCCCAAGCAAACATGCCCTTTAGGCTCATGGCAATACTCATTGTGTTGTGATAAGTGATATACATATCCTACTCTCTGGCCATACTGGTCTGAATACTGGGGTGGAGTCGCTCGATGAAGCAACAAACCCTCTCTCTGACTACGGCAACCATAGCCGGTGCATGATGAGCTAACTTACTGAAATGGACTTCATACTCTGAGACAGTCCCTACTGCAATCAGACAGTGGAAAAATAATGATAATTTAGGCGCGACGACACCTAGAGTTTAGCACCCTTGCGTAGCTTCTCAAACTCTACGCGCTAAGCATCTCTGAGGTTATGAGGGACATACTCTCGTAGAAACATCTCCGAAAATTGAGTCCAAGTAAGTGAAACTGCCTCATCCAGACTACTCAGCTCATAGGCACACCACCACGGATATGCCTCTCTCCTAAGTTTGAAAGCGGTGAAAGAAACCCCACTCGTCTCCACAATGCCCATATTGGAGAGAATACGATGACACTCCTCAAGAAAACCAAGAGAATCATCTGAAGCTAGTCCGGTGAAAGTAGGTGGATGGTACTTCTTGTACCTCTCAAGTGTTAGCTGCTCTGCCTCAGAAGCAGCTACCCTGGCCTCGTGTTAAGCAAGAACCACTAGGGGTACACAATGATCTCTAGGGCCTGATCAACCTGGATCATCTGCTCAGGAGTTCGGGCTGCACGAGTCTGTGCCCCTCCCCCAGCCTAATATGTGGCTGGGGCTATCGGAAGTAGCCCAACCTGATTTAGAGTGCTGAGCATGCTCATGAACTAAGCAAAAGTCTCCTGCAGGGCTGGAGTCACAATACGAACCTCCGGTGCCGGCCCTCCAGCTGGAGCTGTTGTGGGCTCCTCTGTCGCTGCTCTTGAAAGTGCTCAGGCTTCACCACGTGCTCGTCATCTGCCCCGGCCCCTGCCTCTAGCGACTCTAACAGGGGGCTCGGGTGCTTGATCGTTTGTCCTCCCGGTACGGGTCTTAACCATATGTGAGAAAGAATAGAATAGAGTTTAGAATTTTTTGATGTCAATAACTTGCACGACAAGGAAATCAAAGTAATATGATTGTTCTTAGAGATACATAGCCTTCCGAAGATAGATATGGACGTCTCCGTACCGATCCCCGAGACTCTAATAAACCAGCTTGTGACTTGAGACTCCTATGAACCTAGAGCTCTTATACCAACTTATCACGGCCCAATTTACCCTCCAAAAGGTATCCTGACGGCACCTAGTCTCTACGACTAGGTAAGCCTAGTTTTGTGGGTAAATCTTAATTAAAACAAAATAAATAAAGAAATGTAAGAACATAATTTGAATAACATAAACGATTCAACTCCACATTTACAAAATTTCCATCCCAATGACCCGGAATATCACAAAAAGTCACTAGCTTCTAACAACTACTGTAGCTCTAATCAAGTCTGGAAATTACATCAGAATCTCTAAACGATAGAATAGAAGGGGACACTGAAGATTCTGTGGGCACGACAGAAATACCTTGTGGTCTCCTAGAATCAACAACAAATACTATCCACGAGGCTGATAGCTCGTACATGTATCTGCACACGAAAAACATGTGCAGAAAAGGCCATGAGTACCCAATATTTGGTACCCAGTAAGTGCCAAGCCTAACCCCGATCAAGTAGTGACGTGGGCAGGTTAAGGCTCTATTGGATTAAATATAAACATTTTAAAACAATAAAAAAGATAAATAAATTCTATAGTCAACAATTAAAGAAATGTTCGAAAACTTAATAGTCAAGGGAGCCCTCGGCTCGGAACAAGGTAAACACAAGGTTGAATCTCCTGGGATACCGTACCGTAGTTCCAGATGATTATGCAGTGCAGGGGGATCTCCCGGAATACATCTGTAGTCCCAAAATAAACATGCGATGTAGATAAATGACAGGTATGGTATAAATTTATACAAATCATCTATTCATAGGTAAGAAAAAGCGGCAATCTAACTAAGCATGGTGCACAGAGTGTCAGGTAGGAAATTGAACGTTAAACATGTAAGCATGCTTTTCTAATCTAAGTTAAACAATTTAACATATTAAAGCAATTTAACAGGGAAATAAACAAGTTGTGATTTTTGAAGGAAAAATGGGATTTTTGAAATGACGGCTCGTGTACCTACTCGCCATCTCACGTACACAGTGCCCACACAACAAATAATATCGAACATCCTAAGGGGAAGTCCCCAACATAGGGTTAGGCAAGCCACTTACCTTAACCGCACAAATCAACTTGAAGATCACGTTTTTGCCACGAGTACACGACTCCAAATGGCCCGAATCTAATCAAATTAATTGCATAATGTAATATAACTTTAAGTAAAATATTTAACTAATCAATTAGAAGCTAAAATGCGAAATTAGGAAAATCGCCCCAAAAATTCCCCCGGGATCACTTCTCGGAATCGGGTAAAAATCACAAATTCTGAACGCACATTCACTCACGAGTCTAACCATACCAAATTTACTCAAATACGATACCAAATTCTCGATCAAATTAAAAAAAACTCTGCCTAGGAATTTTTCTCAAACTTTCCCCATTTTTCACCCCAAATCTGAAATTAGATGATAAAATTAAGCATAGATTAGCATGAATTAATCAAAACTAAGTAAGAATCACTTACCACAAACACCCACGCGAAAATCCCCCAAACGATCGCCTAATCCCGAGCTCTAAAGTCCAAATAGTGAAAAATGACTTAAACCCTCGATATGAACATTTTAAATCTGCCTAGGTATTTCTTAATCGCGATCGCGGAAATACACTCGCGATCACGAAGAACAACTTCGCTGCCTCAACTTTTTACTCTACGTGATCGCGACACACCTCACGCGAACGCGATGCATTGGCTCCTCTGACTTACGCGACTGGTCTCATGCGATCGCGAAGGGTTAAAATCTAGCTTCCTCTTTTCCGCCTAATTATTCTATGCGAACGCGGCCTGGCCTACGCGTTCGCCATGCACAACCTGCCTGCCCTAGCGATCATGTCCCTTTCTCAGCGATCGCGAAGCATTAACCCACCTGGCCTCCAAATTGTTCTATGCGATAGCAAACTCCCTCACGCGATCGCGATGAAGAACACTATTTGCAGCAAAAATCAGCAATCATCCAAAGTCCAAAAATGACCCGTTGAGCATCCACAATACACCCGAGGCCCCTCGAACCTCAACCAAACCTACCAACAAATACCATAACACCATACAAAGTTAGTCGAGTCTTCAAACCACCTCTAACAACATCAAAAACATGAATTAAATACGGATTCAAGTTTACAAATCCAAAATCTACAAATGATGCCGAAACTCGTCAAACCTTGTCCGAATTACATCAAATTTGACACAAAGGTTACAAATGATACTACGATCCTAAAGCCACTTTCGGAATTCTATTCCAAGCCTGATATCAAAATTTCCCCTTCCGGCCAAAATCACCGAAAATCTAACTTTCGCCAATTCAAGCCTAAATCTACTACATACCTAGAAAACACATTTCGGATGCGCTCCTAACCCCTAAATCACTCAAGGGAGCTAACAGAGTCAACATAATTCCATTTCAGATACCTATTCACATAGTTCCAACTACGGTCCAAATTCTAAGGCTTAAACTAACATTTAGGGACGAAGTGTCCCAAAATTCTCCGATTTCCATAACCAATCACTCCGGCAAGTCCCAATAGCAGAAACAAATGTGGGGAAAGCACTTATTAGGGGATTAGGTATCTAACTCTCAAAACAACCAGACGGGTCGTTACACTTGGCCTAGGTCGCATATGTGCTAGGTGATCTGCAGGTGCGGGTGTGTAGATGTGGGCGAGGGGCCGCATAAGCAATCATGCAGGTGCATGAATAACGTCGCAGTTGTGACTTGATGGGAGATAAGTATTTTATGTAGATGTGGAAGTGCGACCGCAGAAGCGGTTCCGTAGAAGCGGAGATCCTGACCGCATATGAGGATTCTCTGGGCAGAAGGATAAAAGTCGAGGGTTTGAGTTTTCTTTCATTTTGGAAAATTTGAAGTGCGGACTATGGTGATTTCTTGGAGAGGCTTTCACCTAGATTGAAGAGGTAAGTGATTTTAATTACTTTTGTCCATGATTATTGAATACTGATTGATTATTTCACCTATTTATCATGAATCTAAGTTAGAATTTTTGGCTTTTTGGCCCATGAATTGGTGAGGAAGATTTGTGGATTTGAGGCTCGATTTATTGTCGGTATAGAATGAATTTGGTATGGATGAAATCATTATTGAATGGGTGTTCAGAATTTGTGAATTTTGTCGAGTTTCGAGGCGTGGGTTGACTTTTTGGTTGACATTTTGATTTTGGTTAAAGCTCTTAGCTTTATCATTTAGAATCAATTCCTATAGCTTATACATATAATATTATGTTATTTTGGCTAGAATCGAGCCTCTCGAAGATTGATACACGCGGGAAGTGCTTGCTAGCGGAGTGGTTTGATTTGCTTGAGGTAAGTATCTTATCTAAACTTTGTTGAGGCACTTGTTGCCTAAATTATTGTGATAGCTATGTGCTATTGGGTGTGAACATGTGTGGGGTTTGAGCCCATGTGCAGACACCAGGGGTATTTATTCATGTTCAAGTTGTGATTAGGCATTAATAGGCCTAGAATTTAATGTTAAACCCTAAGCTATGATGATTCACACAGTTCTAACATTTCTTGTGAACTGTTTGACCAATATTTGAGGTTACATAGAGGAATAATCCCTACAGGAACAGGATAAATGCTATTATGTGATGAAATTAGCGATTTGAGATATGATAGTACATGTAGCATGTTAAGCATGAGATTGATATTCATTCACTACATACATGTATTATTTTCTATCTTCTCATGTATCATATGATTGGACTGGGTGTCTGTGACCACGCCGAGCTGATTGAGTTGTTGTGCCTTTGACCACACCCAGTGGATTATGTTGTTATGCTTGTGACTATGCCGGGCAGATTGTGTTGTTATGCATGTGATCACGCCGGACGAATTATGTTGTTATGCATGTGACCACGCCAGGCATATTGTAATTTTATATCTGTGACCACGTCGGGCGGATTATGATATTGAGCATGTGACCACGTCGGGTGGTAGCACGTTGAATTTGACGTGCTTATGTGTGGATATGTATCATCCACCTAGGGTCACGCTATCATGTTTCTCTCTTTATGGTGTACTTGCGGATATTGAGGAAAACTAATCAGTGGTTGGTACGAATATGGAAAAGTTGAGGAAATCTGGCCAGTGTTTTATTTTAATTTTGCATTTCATTACTTGTAGTTTCCGTGATTAATTACAGTGTGTATTGATAACACTGTAATGTAAACTAGAAATAGAACTATATCACAGTATAACAAAATAAAATATACGACCGAACTGTACAGAGCAATAACAGTGTACTAGAAAGAATCAAAATTCAATAGTTTCTAGCATCTCGAACAACATTTTCCCTAAAACGAAAACCCACGAACCACAACAAATCACCTCACAAGATTCATAGTGTGAGAGAATTACTCAAGACATCAAATCTAACGGCACGACAACACCCTTCGTGCATTTATCTCATCCTCACCATATTTGTGTAAAAGAGTGCCATCCAAATGATAGAAATACCGATAATAGAAATGACAAGGAAGGAAATACACAAGCAGTAATAATGAACAAGAATGTACAGAAGAACATAAGTAATAGACTAAGCACGGGAGATGGGTGCATGTTCTTTATGGTTATAACTTCAACAATTAGGGAAAATGGTTATAACTTCAACTAACTAGCATGATGGAGGCGTGAAGATAGATATGACAAATATGAGGAGGGGAAAGGGGTGCATGTTCTTTATAATGCAACAAGTAGAGCATGAATGGTGTCATAACCCAAAACCTATGGGTTGTGATGGCGTCGGACGCCACTGTCAGGCAAGCCAACCCCCTTAATCAGTTTAAATACCTTCCTGTTTAACAATTTCGAAATCATTGCCTTTACTGCATTTCATAATCAAATGAATAAAATTTTTCTTGTAAATTAAACACGACAGGAAATCCATTTAATTCAATAAGACAAGACTCAACACATCCCCATAACCCGATGACACAAGTACATGAGCAGTTTCTAAGAATTTATACAATTACACAACTCTTGTCCGAGAATAAATGGGACCAATACAATAAAATACAAGTAAAGATATAGAAGGAAGGAGACTCTGTCAACTGCGGAAGGCCTCCGGATGAATGCATCCCGAGTAAGTCTCCAAATCATTTTCCGAACTATGAAGGTACTTGTGCAACAAAATGCACAGAAAGTGTAGCATGAGTACATATACATATATGTACCCAGTGAGTATCCCATCTAAACTCGGAGAAGTAGTGACGAGAGGTCGACTAGACATCCGAACTATGAAGGTACATGTGCAACAAAATGCACAGAAAGTGTAGCATGAGTACATATACATATATGTACCCAGTGAGTATCCCGTCTAAACTCGGAGAAGTAGTGACGAGAGGTCGACTAGACATCCGAACTATGAAGGTACATGTGCAACAAAATGCACAGAAAGTGTAGCATGAGTACATATACATATATGTACCCAGTGAGTATCCCGTCTAAACTCGGAGAAGTAGTGACGAGAGGTCGACTAGACACTCACTAAGGTCCAACATAGATAATAATAGACAGGATATAAGGAAAACCGTAGGCATGTAAGACAGATAAACATCAAAATGTATCAGAATCAGGTATCCAAATAACAGTCAAAGTTAAACAACAAATAGGATCATCGAGATGAAATAACATCAAGCAAGACTTATATCCGACGTGGCGTACGGCCCGATCCCATAATGTAATCACTCTCATCACTCCGCCGTGGCGTACGACCCAATCCTATAATGTAATCACTCTCATCACTCCGCCGTGGCGTACGACCCTATCCCATAATGTAATCACTCTCATTAATCTGTCGTGGTGTACGGCCCAATCCCATAATGTAATCACTCTCATCACTCCGTCGTGGCGTACGGCCCGATCCCATAATGTAATCAGTCTCATCACTCCTCTGTGGCGTACGACCCGATCCCATAATGGTGGGGTATATCACAAACCGCTCGCGGAATGTAAATTTGCGAAGCGGCAACATGCGCACATAAAGTATTAAGTACACTTCACATATCAAATCCTTTTCAATTATTTAAGTCAATGATTGCTCAGGGAAATAATAATATCTTACATGAGTACAAAACTTATAAGTCATTTCTTTTTCTTTCATAATATCTTTCATTTTATATTTAAAATAAAACAATTGTCTTCGTATTGATTTAAATAAAACCGTTCCTTTCATTTCATTTTTACAATAGAACAACTTTATTTCATATTGTCTCAACAGTAATCACATCACATAATACCTACAAGGTACAAATAAAGCACATAGAGGCATGCTTGTGAGTCTTAAAGCTACCCGACTTATCAATATAGTTGCCACGTACAGACTCTCTTCACTTGGTACGTACGCCCCCCCCCCCCACAACATGTATACAAAGCAAATAAGGATCCTATGGGGACGTTTCCCTCTTACGAGGTTGGAAAGGAGACTCACCTCGCTCCGAAGATTCACCGCCGGCTTCAAAATCTCTACGACGCTTCCAATGGTTGCACAATGACCCCAAACTATCCAAATAATGATAATTCAATGAAAACATACTCAAAAGATCATAATCAATTCAAATTACAAAGTTCCTCAGCCTGGCTCAATGAAATGACCAAAATGCCCTCGAGCCCACGTGCCCGGACCTAAAAATTTCTTGAAGAAAATCCCTACCCGAAGCTTTACTAATTCAATTACACATTTTACTCAATTATTCATGCTCAATTCGTGGCTAAAATCCAAATTCCCAAATTTCTAGGTTTTCTTCAAAATACTAATTTTTGCACAAATTTTCCCTAATTTTCATGTTCTAATCCATGTAATAATCTTGTATCTAACTTGGAAATAAGTAGAATTATCTTACCTCTGAAGCTTGATGGAATCTTCCTTGAAATGCTCTCCAAAATTCGTCCATGGCATATGGAAAATGAGTTAATATGTCAAGAACCTGTTTTTAAATTGAGCACTGCCCAAAGACGACCCTGTGCGATCGCACCACAGGCTCCGCGATCGCACAGGACTTCCATGCTGCCTCAAAAATTCCTCCTGTGCGTTCGCATAAGTCCTCATGCGTTCGCACAAGCCTAAGTCCCAGAAGCCTCCAAGCGCACCCTGTGCGATCGCATAAGATCACCTGCGGTCGCACATGCCAATTCTCTGCAGCCTAAATTTTCCTTCTGTGCGATTGCATACCTTAAGGTGCGATCGCACAAGCCAAAATTCCAGCCCTCCAATTTCTTCTTCGCGATCGCATTTCAAAGGCCGCGATCGCACAACACACTAGATACACCAGAAAACAGCAGCAACAAAATAGAAGAAAATGGCCTGAAACCACCCCGAAACACTCCCAAGGCCCTCGGGACCACGTCCAATCACACGACTTAGTCCCATAACCTCTCATAGACTTGATCGAGGCTTCAAATCACATCAAACAACGCCAAAAGCATGAGTTGCATACAAATTCAACTTTATGAACTTTGAAATTTCTAACTTTCACATCCGATGCCGAAACCTATCAAATCACATTCCATTGATCCCAAATTTTGCACACAAGTCATATTCGACATTACGGACCTGCTCCAACTTTCGGAATCGCATTCCGTCCCCGGTATCAAAATTTCCATTTCCGGTCGAATTCTTCAAAAACCTTCAGTTTTCTATCTTTAGCCAAATGACCTTAAATTGACTTCCGGATATCCGAATTCACTTCCGATCGCGCTCCCAACTCCAGAATCACCATACGGAGCTATTCCCAGACTCATAATCCCAAACGGACATCAATATCATTGAAATGTACTTCAAGTCAAACTTAAGAAATTTCCTTAAAAATACTAACTTTCCATAATATACGCTGAACTGCTCCTAGGTTATCCAAAACCCGTTCCGGATATACGCCCAAGTTCGAAATCATCATACGAACCTACTAGAACCCTTGAATCCTGATTCTGAGGTCATTTACTCAAAATCCCAGCCTTACTCGATTTCTTCAACTTAAGACTTCTGAAATGAGAATTTTCCTTTAAATTCAACTCCAATCTTCCTGAGTTTCAATTCCGACCATATGCTCAAGTCAATATTCCTGAAATGTATTTGTTCGTTCCTCGCAACTGCTGAAGGACGCGCTGGATCTCAAAATGACCGGTCGGGTCGTTACAAATAGCCAATATGGAAGAGGACCCGTACCTAAGTGCAACAAAATAGATATGACATGGATGCAATCATAACAGCAGGAAATAGACATGATGTTTATGAGTTAATCAAGTAGAAGGTATAGGCAACACAACAACGATTGAGATAAAAAATAAGGCAGAATAGTGACGACAAGCCACATAAGAACCATAAGTACGACCATCACAATTCAAGGTAAGACATGAAGATATATGCAAGAAATAAATATCATAACATAATGCATGTCCCCCGTCCTTACTTGCACGGAAACACCCATCGTGCCATGAACTTGCAATGATACAAAAGTATAAATGCAATGGCATGGAATCACCCTTCGTGCTTTTACTCTCAATAGTATGGCACGACATCACCTTTCGTGATTTACACTCTTCCTCACATGATGGTGAATATAAACATTGGATCGACATCGCGCTTCGTGCTTTACACTCTTCCTCACATGATGATGAATATAAACAATGGCATGGCATCACCCTTCGTGCTTTAGACTCTTCCTCACCAAGCATGGGAATATCAATAAAATGGCAAGGCAAGGAGTATAAATAACATCAAGGAGAGTGCTCAAATGAGTATTCCAAACAAATTCTCAATCACTGCTTCCCAAGACAACAATGACTCAATGAACCCTCAAAGGCTATATAATTCAATTACTTCCATAAATCCCACAATTTATCAACAACACAAATATGGAATCTAGCATCTTAAAATAACGGTTGTTTTTGGCGTTCAACCATATAAAAATTATCAAGTTCCGACACCAATTCGTCCTTCAAATCATCAATTTACATTTTGAAAACTTTCTTCAAAAACCACAATTTTCTCAACTCAAAACAAAATTTAAATGACAAAAATAAAGATAAAATCAAGGAATATAATAAATGCTCGGTGAAAAACACTTACCCAACAGATTTTCTTGAAAATCCCGCAAAGAATCGCTCAAAACCGAGCTCTACAAGTCAAAATGAGATAAAAATGGTCTAACCCTCAATTTGGGATTATATTCTGCCTGCCCAAGTGCTTATGCATCGCGAAGGCAGAGATATGGTCGCGTTCGCAAAGAAGAAAAATGAAAGTTGTTCAGTTTTTTCCTCGTGAAAGCGACAACAAGCTCGCGAACGTGGAGAAGAAAAAACATGATGGCTCACCACTGGCCTACTCTAACGCGGAAGAACAAATGTTCATGCGAACGCGATGAACAAATGTTCCCTCCTCAGAGATTACTCATCGCAAACGCGAAGGAACAGACGCGATCGCGAAGGAGAAAACTAGATAACAGATATCAGCAGTCCAAGAATAGAAGGAAATGGCCCGTAGCCCATCTGAAACACACCCGAGACCCAAAAGACCCCGTCTAAACACAAAGACAAGTTCTATAACCTAACATGGACTCGCTTGGGGTCTCAAATCATCAAAATAACCTCTAAAACAATGAATCAACGCCAAAACGCATGAAGATCAGGCCTAAACTTCAAGAACTTCTAGAATCGCACCGAGTGTCCTAACCATATCAAACCAACTCTGATTGGCCTCAAATTTTTGCACACAAGTCACATTTTCCATTACGGACCTATTCCAACTTCCGGAATCAGAATCCGACCACGATATCAAAAGTCCACTCCAGGTCAAACTTCTCAAAATCTAACTTTCGCCATTTCTAGACTAATTCAAATACAGACCTCCAAATTATAATCCGGACGCATTTCTAAGTCCAAAATCTCCCAATGGAGCTAACGGAACTGACGAAAATCCATTCCGTGGTCAAATGCTAAAAAGTCAAATTTGGTCAATTCTTCCAAATTGATTCTAGATAACATGGAAACCAACACCGACGATTTACGCAAGCAATAATACGTCATGCGGAGATACTCGAACCCTTAGAACACCGAGCGAAGTGTAGATATTCAAAATGGCATGTTAGGTCGTTACATCCTCCACCACTTAAACACTTGTTCATCCTCGAACGTGCCAGGAGTCTTCCCAAAGCTATTAAATCACGGTGTAACCTCACTAAGCACAAACCCGGGGATGATCCCACGTCACGCTGATCCACATAAGCCTACCAACGCATCACCATTAGAGATACCTATTTCAACCTTAGTCCTTAAACCTTAGTACCCAGTCTCTATCATCCAGAATTCATTACAAGACCCGAATCCCACATCTACACACTGTACAAGGCATAACCCGCTATATGAAATCATGACCATTACTCAAGATGTAATCACACGACGTACCCCATCACTTCGACACTCACAGTAGGAATTGTTGACCACCATTACTGCCCAAAACAAATCTAGTGCCGATAGCAAACCTCATATCAGCTAGAACCTCGTTCGAAAACCTTCATACCCCACTAATGATTAAGAAATACGCATAACCGCTTAAACACTCATCTTCTTAGTAAACCAAGAAACTCACTCGTCCGTCCAGGTCCATTGCCCAAATCCTTAACAAAATACAGTGGTATGCTTCCAAACCTTCCTCTTCCCGATACAATAGCGCAAATCTCAGGTCTAGAAACCTCATCTCAGCCAATACAAGAAGACACACCGACAAGTAGCAACAATAATCATATGAAGCCATACATAATGTGGTTCCGTACATTAACAAGTAATAACTCAGACATGACAGGTAACAGTAAGAAAGCTAAATAAAAATATACTAAGCAAGTTAAGCAAGCAGAAAACTTTTAACATTTCACTATGAACTATTTTCAACAAGGTGAAAACAAAATACACGAAATAGGGAGGAGTCACATTTCATCATTGTACCGTTGCGGCGTGCAACCCGATCCCATCATATCATTCTACATAGGGTACCCGTCGAGTGATAATACCCGGGCTCATTGATCACATGTGCATCAATATCAAGCACAACAAAGTGCACACAATATAACTATGGGGAAATCATTACGAACAAACAATACTGGGAAAAACAAGCACAACTATGGCGCAACAAGCTAAGCAACATCACAAAGGCCACCTCGCCCATAGTGCCACGAGGCCTAAACTGAATCACAATATGCGTGCGAAGAATCATGTAACCGTCACAATCTGCCATAGTATAAGATAGAATCATATAACATAAACCAAGGCGCGAATAACATCCATTCTGCCCGATGATATACATGTGGTAACAGTTGCACAAGAGCAAGCAAATACGACCAGATACAGAATACCCATCCTCATTGGGCCTACCAATGGGGCCCCAACTCAACTTTGGTCATCCCTGAACGGACAAATAGCCCTCTAATAGTCCACAACGGCATATCCATAACACACACTACCATCTGGTTAGCTTTGGCCATATTTTACAGCCCACAACAACGAATCAATCTGCTTCTGAGAACTTCTAGTCTCTAATCCATAGAACACACAAGTCACCCTATCTGATCTCAAACTCCACCACCTAAATGTCTAACACATCTCTCGAATATGACCATCCCACGAGGAATACCTCTAAAAGTTTTTCCGTGCCACATAACAAAATCTAAATCTCATTAGTCGATTAATCAGGCGATCACCGCAATATCAATGATGCATCCGTGAGTCAAAACTAATGTGCCTTCTAAAATGTACACTCTTCTTTGGTGATACCAAGTAGTAATAACATCTATCCAGACATCTGAAACCGTCCATGTTGTCTCATAATTCATGACTTTCCCTTCAAAACATAAATGTGACGTTGCACATGCAAAACTCAATCTCGATCAGTCGAAAACCTCCTATATGGTCTCATCCCGAAGGAAATCTCAATACGCAACATGTTCCTCACACCAATAGGATATATCCACCTTGAACCGTGATAAAAATCATTGAGAACTCCTTGAAATCTATTTGCACATAATCAACTTATCATAACAGAATCCTTCCAACTCAACCAAGCCACGCATTTGCGCAAAACCCATGAGAATTGCTACGAAACACCTGTGGAGACTCACCACATCACAAGTACCCAAAGAACCGATCTAATCCTTACCATATTGACCCAATTTACTATCAAATTATCATGTTTTCTCCGAATTCCTTCCAATTTACCCTCAAGTTGATACTCCTTATTGCAAGAACGCCACGATCCTTACCCCAAAGCTCGCCATAAGAGGTTTTAGCATAAAACCACACCGCTCTAAGGCCCGTAATTTGTTGTACTCCCTCTTAGCACCCCAAAGTACCACAACCGAAGCCCCCCCTCGGAAGAGACCCTTTGTGAATCTAAAATCATTTCCTCCACAACTTAGTCTTCCTGTTAATGAAATACACAATCCATAATTATATAGAAACACCGTGAGGTTCGACACCACCCAATGTAAATCTTAAACTCTAGCCACAACTGCCATGCCACTACATAATCTTCCTGGGTCTGCACTCATCAATGAGGCATGAGAATCAAATTCGTTCCTCAATTAAACAATATGAAAAACTTCTAATACACCCATAACTCAAGACTGTACCCCACATCAAGACAAAAATCAACACCCATTAACTCTTTTTACACCCCAAGCGGACTCTTTTCGTCACATTCAAATCACCAGAATATAGCCGCAGTCACATCCTACTCGCCATAGTCATCCAACCACTCGCCTACCATGATCTCCACTCGTAGGGACACTACCAGACATATAAGTCCAAAACACGTGCTCACACAATCGAAATCCCCGTGCTCAAGCTATAGTCACAACCCGGCCTCAAGCCCTCTAGACTGACCCATCATCAGCACACAAAAATCACATCTAGCATCTTACCTAGGGACTCACAAGCCGTTGATGTTCCGTCGATACCGAGCGCTCGCATGCGCATACAGATGCGTGGAAGGAATTCAAGGAGTTACGTTCCAAGATGAATCAATGCCGCACGATAAAGAGAGAAAGACAGGAAGTTTATCCTAAATTCCTTTTAGCCTCTCGAAGATAGGTATATACGTCATCATACCGATCCGCAAGACTCTACTAGACATTGCTCATGCCTCGTAGAACCTATGAACCTAGAGCTCTGATACCACTTTGTCACGACCCAAACGTCACTGATCGTAATGGCACCTAACTTGACCTGCTAGGTAATCCAACTAACAAAAGATACAAACCAAATGAACTTATAGGAAATTAAAATAAGATTATTTGAACTTTTATAAATTTACCCAAGAACTAGTAGTACAAATCATGAGCTTCTAAGACTTAGAATTTGCAAAGCTGATACAAATAATCATACTATTTGTTTGAAAACTACATGAACATATTAATAATGTCTAAAACTACCAAGGACAAATGGAAGCTTTTATCCGAAATACACGAACATCTTCATGTCAACTCCCTACTCAACCAGTGGCTCAGCTCCAGAAGTCTGCATGAAATGCGCAGAAGTGCAGTATCAGTACAACCGACCCATGTACTGGTAAGTATCTTGCCTAACCTGGTCGAAGTAGTGACGAGCCTTTTTAGTTAAAAGATGCTTATTGATAATAGTGTAATGTAAGCTAGCAATAGAACTATAACACAGTAAAACAAAATAGAGTACACGACCCGACTGTAAAGAGTAATAACAAAGTACCATAAAGAATCACAATTCAACAGTTTCCAGCATCTCGACCAACCTTTTCCTTAGAACGAAAACCCATGAACCACAACAAATCACCTCAAAACCTTCATAGTGCGAAAGAATTACTCAAGGCATCAAATCTAACGGCACTGCAACACCCTTCGTGAATTTATCTCATCCTCACCATATTTGCATAAATGAGTACCATTCAAATGATAGAAATATAGATAATATAAATGACAAGGAAGGTAATACGCAATCAGTAATAATGAACGAGAATGTACAGAAGAACATCACTATTGGACTAAGCAGAAAGCATAGAGGTAATGATAACAATTAGGGAGAAGGGTTATTACTTCAACTAAGTAGCATGATGGAGGCGTAAAGATAGATAAACCAAATAAGAGGAGGGGAGAGAGGTTCATGTTCTTTATAATGCAACAAATAGAGCATGAATGGCCAATATGGAAGAAGACCCATACCTAAGTGCAATAAAATGGATATGACATGGATGAGATCATAACAAAAGGAAATAGACATGATGTTTACGAGTTAATCAAGTAGAAGGTATAGGTAACATAACAACGATTGAGATAGAGAATAAGGACAGAACAATGACGACAAGCCACATAAGAACCATAAGTACGACCATGGCAATTCAAGGTAATGCATGAAGATATATCCAAGAAAGGAATATCATAAAATAATGCATGTCCCTCATCCTTACTTGCACGGAAACAGCCATCGTTTTACGAACTCGCAATGATACAAAAGTACAAAAGTATAAATGCAATTGCACGACATCATCCTTTGGGCTTTTACTCATAAATGACATGGCATGGCATCACCCTCCGTGCTTTTACTCTCAATAGTACGGCATGGAATCACCCTTCGTGCTTACACTCTTCCTTACATGATAATGAATATAAACAATGGAACGACATCACCCTTCGTGCTTTACACTCTTCCACACATGATAATGAATATAAACAATAACACGATATCACCCTTCGTGCTTTACACTCTTCCTCACCAAGCATATGAATATCAATAAAATGGCAAGGCAAGGAGTATACATAACATCAAGGAGAGTGTTCAAATGAGTATTCCAAACACATTCTCAATCACTACTTCCCAAGCCAACAATGAATCAATGAACCCTCAGGGGCCATATAATTCAAGTACTTCCACAAATTCCACAATTTATCAATAACACAAATATGGAATCTAGCATCTTAAAATATTAGTCGTAGCAACATATTAATGATTATACATAGCGATGACCGAATTAGACACATCAATGTAGTTTAAGAATTTCCATCAAATTGATTAAGTTATATTAGTCTACGTCTCGACTCTAACATTTAACACTACGTCTTAATATCTAGAAGTCAAGTAAGGCATGAAACAAGAAGGTTATGTAATTCTACAAGACACAATTATAAAATAATCTACCCCCGAGCATGATTAACCCTGGCACATACATATATGCTCGTCACCTCATATATGTATCACCCCCGCATGTAGCAAAAAATGACAAATAAGAGGAAAACCCCATCAACAAATCTAGGCAAAACACTTACCTCAATTAGGCTAACTCTACACTAAATTCATGCTCTTCCTTTATAAATTCATCTCCGCTCATCTCAATCTAGCCAAAGACGACTTGAATAAATCACACAAAACAAGAGGAAACAATTTCAATTAGTAAAGTTGTGATTTTAATTAAATTTGTAAAAAGTCAACAAAAGTTACTCCCTGAGCCCGCACCTCGAAACTCGATAAAATTTACAAAACCCAAACACCCACTCCGATACGAGTTCAACCATACACAAATTATCATGTTCCGACACCAATTCGTCCTTCATATCATCAATTTACATTTTGAAAACTTTCTTCAAAGACCACCATATTCTCAACTCAAAATACAATTTAAATGAAAAAAATAAAGATAAAATCAAGGAATATAATAAATTCTAGGTGAAGAACACTTACCCAATTGATTTTCTTGAGAACCCCGCAAAAAATCGCTTGAAACCGAGCTCTACAAGTCAAAATACGATAAAAATTGTCTAACCCTCGATTTAAGATTATATTTTGCCCGCCCAGGTATTTATACATAGAGAACGCGGAGATATGGTCGAGTTCGCGAAGAATAAAAATGAAATTGTTCAGTTTGTTCATCGCGAACGGGACAACAAGCTCGCGAACGTGGAGAAGGAAAAACTTGATAGCTCACCACTGGCCTACGTGATTTTTGCGATCGCGAGCGCTTTCATGCGAACACGAAGAAAAAACATTTCCTCTTTCAAGATTGCTCGCCGCGAACGCGGAGGAGCAGATGCGAACGCGAAGGAGAAAACATGATAACAAATATCAGCAGTCCAATAATAGAAGGAAATGGCACGTAGCCCATCCGAAACCCATTTGAGACCTCAGGGACCCTGTCTAAACACACAAACAAGTTCTAGAACATAACTCAGACTCGCTTGGGGTGTCAAATTATCAGAATAACCTTGAAAAACATGAATCGGATGCCAAAACGCATAACGATCAGACTTAAACTTCAAGAACTTCTAGAATCGCAACTGAGCGTCCGAACCATATAAAACCAACTCCGATTGGCCACAAATTTTTGCACACAAAGTAAAATTTTCCATTACCGACTATTCCAACTTCCACAATCAGAATCCGAACCCGATATAAAAAGTCCACTCCCGACAAAACTTCTCAAAATCCAACTTTTGCCATTTCAAGACTAATTCAACTACGTACCTCCAAATTACAATCCGGACGGGTTCCTAACTCAAAAATGTCGAGCCCCCCTTTTTCCTCGCGGAGATCGGGTTCAGGACATTTTGGGTCAAGACAACTCTTTCCTTTTGGGAAGGGGTTTGCATTTTTTGAGAGTCGCCACCTGACTATTTTAAAGGTGCGTTAGGAAACCAATGGGGTTCATTTACAACTACGTTGTTAACCAGAGATAGGGTAAGGGCTTGAAATTATCCCAAGGGGAAGGTGTTAGGAATCCCTCAGGATCCACAAGTGTGGTTCCCGGCAAAATAGCTTTTGTGAATTTATACGATTTAGCAAACAAACAAATAAAGGCTCAAATAAGAGGGGGTTTAAGTCATTAAGCATACAAAGTGTTTGAAAGCAGTTCCAATCTAAACATTTAAAGTAAAGGATATCATAGGTTTGTGATACTATGGATCACATCAATGCAATACCCGGTATGACACTCCTCAAAGAGGGGCTACACGTGGTATTAGTGCATCGGTCATCATGTCCATATTCTACCCTTTCTCACCCCGTAAAGGTAACTAAAGCGCGTGTTGGTTGCGAACTCTATTGCGTGTTGTTACCCGTGTCACGACCCAAAACCCGGTTCACGTTGTGATGGCACCTAACGGTGAGGTTAGGCAAGCCAACATGTAAATCCTTAGGAGATACTACCCCAGAACTCGATATTCCAGTTATTTACAATTTATAACAAATAAAATAGGGAATATAACCGCGATATGAGGTAGGGCCGTAGATACAAGCTGAGCCACAACTAGGCCAAATGTATACAACCCCTAACCCAAACATAACTACAACAAGTGTGTGCCAGGACTAGTGTCACAGTGTCAACGGGCGGCTACATAGATACAGTAACTGAAATATATATATGAAAAAATACAAGCCGCAGTCTGGAACAAAAGACTGAGCAAAATGAAACTAGAAGGCTCCAGAAGTGCTGTCCGGATGACGCCAAGAAGACAGCTCACCGTATGGAGTGACACCGTGATCAGTATCTACCAGCGGACGGACAACCAGATGGACCAGCCTCAATACCTGCACAATCAAGTGCA
>ML279507.1:10047-47113 GCA_005239495.1 Nicotiana undulata
TAGTGAGATGGGACTCCTTTGGATTGGCTTGAAACCTAGCACATCGTCCCACACTGAACACAACATCGGGTCTACTTGCAGTAAGATATAGTAGATACCCAATCATCCCTCTATACGTCTTCCGATCAACGGATGAACCAGGTTCATCCTCATCCAATTTTGTAGCTGTGGCTATTGGGGTATCTATCTCCTTTGAATCTTCCATTTTGAACTTCTTGAGGAGTTCTTTCACATACTTCTGTTGATGAATCATTGTTCCATGTGGAGTTTGTTTGATTTGCAGACCTAAGAAAAAGGTTAGCTCACCCATCATACTCATTTCAAACTCACTCCCCATTAATGTAGCAAACTCCTTGTTGAGCTTCTCAGTTGTTTCCCCAAATATAATATCATCAACCTATATTTGTACAATCATAAGATCTTTTCCCTTTTACTTTAGGAACAAAGTATTGTCTATTTTGCCTCGTTTGTACCCATGTTCCAGCAGGAATTTTGACAATCTCTCGTACCAAGCTCTAGGTGCTTGCTTGAGACCATAGAGAGCCTTGTTAAGTTTATATACATAATCAGGTGATTCTTTGCTTTCAAAACCAGGAGGTTGTTTTACAAATACCTCTTCTTTCAAATAGCCATTGAGAAAGGCACTCTTGACATCCATCTGATGCAGAGTGAATTCCATGTGTGCAGCAAATGCTATAAGAAGTCTGATTGCCTCCAATCTTGCCACAGGAGCAAAGGTCTCATAATAATCAATTCCCTCTTCTTGGTTGTATCCTTGAACAACCAGTCTTGCCTTGTTTCTTGTAACAGTTCCATCCTCATCGAGTTTGTTACTCAAGACCCACTTGGTGCTAATTATTGATCTGTCCAGTGGCCTAGGTACCAAGTGCCATACTTGACTTCTCTCAAATTGATTCAGCTCCTCTTGCATGACAGTTACCCAGTCAACATCTTTTAGGGCTTCAGCAATGTTCTTTGGTTCAATCAAGGATATAAATGCATCAAACGCACACAGATTTTTCAAGGAGGATCTAGGTTTGATTCCAGATCTCAAGTCTGTTATGATGTTCTCAAGAGGGTGAGAACTCTGATATCTGTGTGGTTTGAGAACCAGTTGTTCACTTCTGGATTGTTCCATGTTGTCCTGTTGCTGTGGAACAGATTAGTGCCAGTATTTTCATGAGGAATTCCTCTTGTCGAGTTGCGTGGGGTTGTTGAACCTGGTCCATCACATGTTCCATCTGCCATAGGTGCTTCAATGTAGTCATTTCTCCTCACCAGTCCAAGCTCCTCATCTTCTGGTTCCTGTCTCTCAGATAAAGTGTTAGTTTCATCAAAGACAACATGTACACTTTCTTCTACACACATAGTTCTTTTATTGTATATTTTATAAGCTTTGCTATGTGTAGAATATCCCAAGAACACTCCCTCATCACTTCTGGGATCAAATTTTCCTAAAGAATCTTTGCCATTATTATGCACATAACACTTGCATCCAAAAGCCCTAAGATGGGATATGTTGGGCTTTCTCCCTTTAAGTAATTCATAGGGAGTTTTCTCTACCAGAGGTCTGGTCATGCATCTATTGATAATATAACATGCAGTGTTAATTGCTTCTGCCCAGAAGCTGTGAGGTAGTTTGCTTGATAGAAGCATGGTTCTTGCCATGTCTTCAAGAGTTCTGTTTTTCCTTTCAACAACCCCATTTTGCTGTGGGGTTCTAGGAGCAGAAAAATTGTGATTCACACCATGTTCATCACAGAACTCAGCAAACTTAGCATTCTCAAACTCAGTACCATGGTCAGATCTAATGGATGTTAGTTGATGTCCTAATTGATTCTGAATCTGCTTAACAAATGAGGTGAACATTTCAAATGCTTCATCCTTAGATGCCAAGAATAAGGTCCAAGTGAACCTTGAGAAATAATCTACTAGCACCATCACATATATCTTCCCACCTCTACTTAGAGTTCTCATGGGACCACACAGATCCATATGAACCAGTTCCAACGTCCTGGCGGTACTGACCATTTTCTTACTTTTGAAAGAAGACCTTACCTGCTTCCCCCTTGCACATGACTCACAGACCTTGTCTTCTTTGAACTTAATGTTAGGAAGCCCTACAATTAAGTCCTTAGAGACCTTGTTAAGTTGAGTCAAACTTGCATGACCAAGTCTTTTGTGCCACAGGAGGGGATCACTGTCCAACACACTAAGACAAGTGAGTTCATTGTCAGACAGTGTGGACAAGTCAATGACATAGATATTGTTCATTCTTTTTCCCTGCAAAACAATCTTGTCAGTAAGCAGGTTGATCACAAAACATTTTGTGGAAGTAAAAGCGACAAGGTTACCTCTGTCACACAGTTGTGACACACTGATTAGGCTATATTTCAAGCCATCTATCAGATACACATGTTCAATTGAACGTGTGTCATCTTTACCTACATTGTCGACCCCCATTATTTCACCTTTCTTTTCGTTTCCAAAGGAGACATTTCCTCCTTTGAGGTTTTCAAGTGAAAGGAACCGTTCCTTGTTCCCTCTCATATGCTTAGAGCAGCCATTACCCAAAAACCAAAATTGGTTGCTTCCCTTCACTAGTACCTTCAAAAGAAAATCAGGGGTTAGTTTTAAGAACCCAAACTAGTTTGGGTCCTTTTCCATGAGAGAATGGATGAATCAGATTTTTTCTGGCCCAATTTGGTATCCAGTTTTTATTTTTAATGAATCTCTCGTTTTTCTGACTGGCTTTTTCTTTTGCAGAACACTCATATTTATAGTGGCCAGTCTTCCCATAATGGGTAAAAATTTTATTTTCAGGGAGAGTGAGATACTTGCTTTTGGGATCCCACTTAGGCAATTGACTCCCAAAACCAAGCCCTCTCTGGTTGCTACTATGATTCTCTTGGAGCCATATTAAAGCACCAGAAGACTTATTCCACTTACGTGTTCTATCAAATTCATGTTTGACTTTGCCAAGTTCTTCTTTAAGAGATCTTATCTGCTCATCTTTGGCATACATTTTATCTTTTAGTTTACCTAAGTCTTCTTATAACTTATCATGAGAGTAATCAACTACCTTTTTACTGGATCCTAGTCTTAACTTTAAATTTTCAGATTTCAATTCTAGAATCTCAGTTTCGAGTGGTTGAACCTGGTTCATCAAGACACTGTTTTTCTTTTCAGATTCACTGACCATTATTTCCAGTTCCATGCATTTTGCTCTCAACATTGCACACTCTTTAGATAGTTGATCTTTCTCTTTAGTTGTCTCCTCAGAATCATCAATGAAGTCAAGTAGCAACTCAGAGAGTTTCTCCTTAGATAGAAACTTTATTTTTGTTTTAAGATGTGAGATACTTACCTGTGGTTCTTCATAAGTCTCCTCATCAGATTCTCCAATTGCCATGAGAGCTTGATCTTCTGTCTCACCATCTTCTGATTCTTCATCTGAACTTTCCCCCCAAGCAGCAACCATAGCCTTTGTAGTAGTTTTCTTGGGTTGGACCAGTTCCTTCTTCCTGTTCTTTCTTTCATATCTCTCCTTCCTCCATTCTACTTCCCATTGAGGGTAGTTCTTGATGAGATGATCAGTTTTTCCACAATTGTAGCATCCCTCATTAGCTGGCATTTCAGGAGCCTTTGCCTTGTTGAAGTTTCCTCCTCTAGAGATTCCCTTCTTCCTCATGGGAAAGTTTCTGAATTCTTTGGTGATCATGGCCATCTCATCATCCTCCAGATCTGCTCCCTCTATGATCCTTAGTGATAAACTTCTTTTCTTCTTTGGGGCATCCATTTTCATGGTTTGCCTTCTGAGTTCATAAGCAGTAAGGTTGCCAATCAACTCATCTAGTCTAAGGGTTGCCATATTTTTGGATTCCTGGATGGCAGTTATCTTGCTTTCCCAGGAGATAGGCAGAACCCTTGTCAAAATCTTCTCAACCTTGTCTTCTTCAAGGATGACTCTTCCAAGAGACTTGAGTTCATTAGTCAAGGTTGTGAACCTTGTGTACATCTCCTGAATTGTTTCTCCTTCTTTCATAGTGAAGTTTTCATACTGAGAGTATAGCTATGTACCTCTAGACCTCTTCACTTGAGTTGTTCCTTCATGAGCCACTTGTAGAGTATCCCAGATTTCCTTGGCAGTGGTGCATCTTTGGATTCTGCTGTATTCATCTGGGCCTAGTCCACACACTAGCCATTTCTTGGCCTTGGCATTCTTCTCCCATTTATTCAGATCCTCAGATGTGCAGTCAGCCCTAGTCTTAGGCACATCTACTTCTTCAGCAGTCTTCTTCATTATTGCAAGTGGTCCATCAATGTCCCAGAGTTCATAGTCCTCTCCAATAAGGTGATCCTTCATTCTATTATTCCACCAAGAATAGTACTGGCCATTGAAGAGTGGTGGCCTTGCAGTCAATTGACCTTCCCAGTTCCCAGGTGGTGCACTCATCTTGATCTTTTCCTAGGTGTTAGCCTCTTCAAGGATAACCTGCTCTGATACCAATTTTTGTTTTAGACTTCAATACTACACAATATTATAAGTTAATTGTGCAGTACCCAATTTTCGAGTGTCGTCTAACAAGAAGAACCTGGTTCTTCTTAGTATACTACTTACTACTGTTTGCGGAATAATAAAGTAGTAATAGTAAAGAAACAGGGATTTTTACGTGGAAAACACCTGGCTCAAAAGGTGAAAAAACCACGACCTACTCCTCACTAGGATTTTCTCAAACACTTCACTAAAACCACTGAGCCAAACGGACTTACAAAATAAACTCTTTTGTAATCCTAGGACTAACTCTAATTCTCTTTGTATCAACTAGCCTCTAGCTAATTTCTACATAATTCAATCTAACTCTAACTTGAACAATTTGTACGTATTACAATTGCTTCTAAGTAAGCTGAAAGATACAATGTTAAAACTCCTACTACACATCAACTAGACTCAACACTTAGACGATGGAACTGTTTCTTCTAGTTGAACTGTAGCCTTTGCACAGTACTTCTGCTTGCAAATATCCTGGGAATTTTTGCTTTCAAAACTTGATTCAATTTGATCTTTGTGCATTCGCAATTTCATCAGTAATCCTTTGAATATTTATAGAGTCAGTTGTTGAGTTCAATCTTGCTTGTGTCAATGAGTTCGAATGTAACTCAACTTCCTTTCTCTATTTCTATTCTAGCTAAAATCATCTTCTGACATCTCTATCAGTTTGAAACCTTTTCGTATTAGGAGACATTCTCTTAGTTATTTGATACTCAACAATCACTGATATCTCCTAGACTTGTACGATTCTTGTGCCAACTGCTTCGTTCAGATGTATCTGCTCTGATGGACCTGGTTCAACTTGTCACTATTTGTCAATCTTCAAAACCCATTCAGTGACATGGGCCAACATGCCTCACTCAGATAAGTCTCTTTTCCTTTTTCTCCCACAAATAGTCATCATGTTTCGAATTTTATTCTTTATTTCTAATTCTCCAAGTCATTGCATTTCATTTCTTTTGGGTTTATTTCTCTAATGCTTTACCAATGTCAGTCGTGTTTAAGCAAGTAAAGAAGGATTCCAAAGCTTACTACTAACTTCCAAAATTTCACAAAGCAAAGTGCGGCCAAAACATACCAGAAATAGCACAATGTAAAAATGGAAATAAGGTGTTAGTGAAAGTTCAAGTGGTCAAGTGGTTTTTGAATGTTGTGGAAGATGCAGAGGTTCAAATGGGAAGGACAAAAATGTAAAACATCAGTTTGAGCAAAGGTCATTCGGGTCTTTTAAGGTCCTGTGGTTGAGATTCAGTCAGAAAGTCAAACAAATTCTCGACCAGTTCAAAGCAGCCAGTTAGAACAAAGCACGGCAGCGGGAAGGCCATCTTCAACAAGAATGCCACAAACTATCCACCACATTTTTCAAACTAATAAAGTTTTCTTTGATTGAAACAGGGGCAGGAAATCTCGTTTGTTCCGGAGGAACCCTCCTGGATAATGGGATTTAGGTTTTAATTCTCAGGACCCGCCTGGATAATGGGATTTGATTGGAATTTCTCAGGACCCTCCTGGACAATGGGACTTAGTTAAAATTCAAAACATCCTTGAGTAACAAGATCTAGCATAAGCTCTACTTTGAGGAAATATAGTTGGCTTTAAAGTTTTAATTCTTAAGATGAGATTCAATTTGAAATTTTCAGGACCCTCCTGGATAATGGGATTTAGTTTAAATTCTTAGAGATTTTAGGTAACATGATTCGATTAACATTCACAGGTGAGCCCAGATACCAAACTGGGGCAGAAAAGTTTGTTTGTTTGTTTGTTGTAATCAGGCACCCACCTGGAGAACAAGGGAATACAATTCAAGTCTTGGTAATCGGGCGCCCACCTGGAGAACAAGGGAATACAGTTCGAGTTCTGGCAATCAGGCACCCACCTGGAGAACAAGGGAATACAGTTTCGAGTCTTGGTAATCAAGCGCCCACCTGAAGAACAAGGGAATACAGTTCGAGCTCTGGCAATCAGGCACCCACCTGGAGAACAAGGGAATACAGTTTCGAGTTTTGGTAATCAATCGCCCACCTGGAGAACAAGGGAATACAGTTCAAGTTTTTGGCAATCAGGCGCCCACCTGGAGAACAAAGGAATACAATTCAAGTTTCTTTGTCAATCAGGCGCCCACTTGAAGAACAAGAGAATACAGTTCAAGTTTTTAGCAATCAGGCGCCCACCTGGAGAACAAGGGAATACAATTCAAGTTTCTTTGTCAATCAGGCGCCCACTTGAAGAACAAGAGAATACAGTTCAAGTTTTTGTCAATCAGGCGCTCACCTGGAGAACAAGGGAATACAGTTTGAGCTTTGGCAATCAGGCGCCCACCTGGAGAATAAGGGAATACAGTTCAAGTTCTGGCAATCAGGTGCCCACCCGGAGAACAAGGGAATACAGTTTCAAGTTTTGGTAATCAAGCGCCCACCTGGAGAACAAAGGAATACAATTCAAGTTTTGGTAATCAGGCGCCCACCTGGAGAACAAGGGAATACAGTTCAAGTTTTTGGCAATCAGGCGCCCACCTGGAGAACAAAGGAATACAATTCAAGTTTTGGTAATCAGGCGCCCACCTGGAGAACAAGGGAATACAATTCAAGTTTTTGGAAATCAGGCGCTCACCTGGAGAACAAGGGAATACAGTTAGAGTTTTTGGCAATCAGGCGCCCACCTGAAAAACAAGGGAATACAATTCAAGTTTTGGCAATCAGGCGCCCACCTGGAGAACAAAGGAATACAGTTCAAGTTTGGCAATCAGGCGCCCACCTGGAGAACAAGGGAATGCAGTACAAGTCTCGGCAATCAGGCACCCACCTAGAAAACCAGGGAATCCATTTCAGAATTCAATTCACGTTAGCAACAACAGAAATTCGCTTCGAGAGTGAAGGTCGACAGTTTGAGATATGCAGCAGAACTGTAGAAGATCCAATATCAAGTCTTGAAGACAACAAATAGAAGACTTGTAATTCATAGCCGATAGATCTGTTTAGTTTTTCTTTCATTTTGAGTTTAATGTAAAAACAGGACCAGGGACCGGAGCCTCGAACGGTACCTCACTCGAATCTCCAACTCACCCTTCCATCATTCTCCCGAACTACACTGACCTAATTCCTTTATAGCCAAGGATATGTAGGCAACCTAGGGATCAAGGTGCGGTCAAATCTTTCAAAAATGCTTCCCACAGAGTATTCAAACGGGAAAAAATCGCTCGTATCCGCTTACTTTATCTTTGCCCGAAAACTCTTCGTGTTTCCGAGCAAAGAGGGGCAGCTGTGAGCACGTGATTTTTTCCCGATGGGAAATACTCCTACAAATTCAAGATAGGTTTTTTCTAGCTTTTCTAATTTCTATAGAATTTTTAGGAGTTTCTTGTTAGTTGTCGTTTGCATGTTAGTTACATATTTAATATTTCAAAATCATGAAAAAATACCAAAAAGTGTCTAAAATAATTCATGTTCAACATTTTAGTTTTTAATTGCATTTAGAATTTAATTCCGTAAGTTTATTGCCTTATTAAACAAAAATTAAAAAATATTGGTCATTTTACATTTTTAGTTTTGTTGCAAATTAGTAATTTCCTTTAGGTTTAAGTCAATCAATCATTAAAAATGGACAATTATTATAATTTTACAATTTAGATTTGACATAGGGCTTAGTTTAGTTTTTTTTTTAATTAATTCATTAAGTTAAAAATCAAGAAAATAAAAAGAAGAAGAGAAAAAAATTCCCTAATTTCGGATTGGGCCACAACCATTTTCAGTGGCCAATTCCCCCCAAATTTAACCCAAATCGTCCAGCCCAACCCCTTAAATACACTTGACCCGCCGGACCAACCCATGACCCGCCCCATCTTACTCTCTAAATCCTAGACATCCACTAACTTTAATACAACGGCTCACCATTTAACCTTACACCAAAAATAACACAAACCCTAATCCTAAAAGAAGTTAACCCAGCCGCATCTCCTCACAAAAACTCACCACGTTCTCCTTCCTCTCTCCCTCTTCCACGTCACCCAAACCCTAACAAACTTTAACAACACAAGATTCCATCCTAAAAAGCACATTTTTCTTCCCTTGAATGATTTTTGGATTAATGGGGGACGTTGGATTTTGAACACCTTAAATCCTACCCTTCCATTTGTTCCGAAAATCGTTCGAAATCGGAGGATAAAAGAGATTTTGGATTTTCGGGGAGGATTTTTCTTTTGGATTTCTTGGAGGATAAGGATAGAAGTTTCTAGGGCTTCTAGGACTTCTATATAAGAGGTTAGTTTTTCATAAAATAGGGAGAAATTTTTTTTTGGGTAAAAATCTTAGAACAAATTTCGGGGGAGAGAGGATTTTTGGGCAGAAAGAAAAAATCTAGATCTTCTGATTTTTTTTTTACTTCTATTTCTTTCTTAGTCTTTTCATTCCAGTAAAAAAAAAAATCCAAATAATGTTTCTATGGTTTGAATGAAGGAAATTTCGATTTCATTTTTTTATATAAAAGAGAGTGTTTGTTTATTAATCATTGATTTTGGAGTTGGTTCTTTCTTTTGAAAACAAAATGGATGTTAGTTGAGGATTGAGGCTACTTCAATCGACGTCCAGGGTTATTTGCCGTTCGTGGTTCGTGGTTTCGTTTCAATCGTTGTTGTCTCGTTCGGTCTTCGTTGCACGTTAAAATTTCGTTGCCGGTTTTGTACACAGTCAGTCCGAGCATATCTCTGTAATTCTCGATTTTCACTAATTTAAAGGAAACAATCACAGGTTCATCTTCCTTTCCTTTTTTTTACTTTTTTATTTATTTTCTGTTATTTGCTAGACTGTCTTCGTTGTTGTGACTAAATATGGTGGTGCCTTATTCTCTTGGGTACTGTGATTGTGGTCTCAATTCGTGTTTAAGAACAGATGTTTGATACTCTGTTTTGTTGTTAGAAACTCGGTTGGGTTACTTGTTTAATGTTAAACATTGTTAGTTTTTTGAGTTGGCTTTTGTGTTGAGATTGCAAATTTTTCAAACTTGGTAAGATCTTGTTCATTTTTATTTTTTTTATATGAATATATGAAGAACTTGCGAATATTAATATGGAAGATAAAATAGAGTATGGAATGGAATGGATTCGGTGTTTGATTCCATTTTCTTTTACTTTGAAAGAATTCGTTTTAAAAAAAAATATTTCTCTTAAATTGGTTCTAGAAGTAAAATAAATGAAATACGAATTACTGAAATGTTTGGTAGGCAAAAGGAGCACGACAATTTTCTTTTCTTCTTAATCCGTGAATCACTTTTGATAATAAAATTTTGTTTAGTTGTTTGGTTATGTTGACAATTTTATAATTTATGTTTGTTCATGGACAGATTCATGGGCTAAAAATATAAGGAAAAAGAATTGTTTATTTAATTGAAAAGGCATAAGTTTCTGTTTGCGTTATTCTGTATAAATTAGCATGTGAAATTATTTTGACGGGTTGATTTCTTGGACGATGTAGAATAATTAAATCTATGCTTCAACGATTCTGTTAGGAAATATGAATAATTAATGAATAGTGTAGTTTGCTTTAGGCGCTATTATTAATAGACTATTGCGACTATGGGTACGGTTCTCGTAACGTGGTTGTGGTACCTAATTTTCAATTAGATTAAAGTAGGAGTATCCGTAGTTTGCTTTAAGAATAATTTGAGGTGCGCCATACACAAATAAAATCCTATAATCTATGGCCCTCACGTAAATACAAAAAATTAGTATGGAAATGCCTTGAATTTTCGTAGTTTTCTCTAGGCATGTTAATTAAATATTTGTCATAGCTACGGGTACGATTTCCATGACGTAGTTGTGACGCTTGCTACTAAAATCCGGGGGTACATTTATGTGACCCGATAAACACGTTGTGGATCGTGGGTACGGTTCCTGTGACATGATTCGCAATGTGTAACCAAATAATTAGTTGTATAACAATTGGATATTTAAAAGCGGTTTAAAAGGGATAAAGTGCACGTAGGTTTCAAACAATGTTTTAAAATCAGATAAATAGGCCAATAATAACAATTGAGCGACCGTGCTAAAACCACGGAACCCGGGAATGCCTAACACCTTTTCTCGGGTTAACAGAGTTTCTTACCCGGATTTCTGTGTTCGCGGACTGTAAAATAGAGTCATCTTCCTCGATTCGGGATTTTAAACCGGTGATGTCAGGACCCAAATCCTAACTCAGGTCGTGATGGCGCCCAACTGCGGGGTTACGTAAGACAACACAAAATCACTAAGTGTTACCCCTTTCCAATTGATTAAGTATTCCAACGTCTACTAGTTTTAAACAGTTTGAAGCATGATATCCAAAAATAATAATCCGCTGGTAGGTAACAAAGCTATAACGATGCGTGGGCAAAAAGATATATATATATATATATATATATATATATATATATATATATATATATATATNGAATATATGAATATACAGCCCAAAACCCAAAATAAACACTACGTGTGTGTGGCAGGAACTAGTGTCACGAGTGTCACGGGCATACTAACAGGATAACCAAAAGTTAGAATATACAATTCCACTGTCTGAGTAAATAGACGGGAAACAAAAGTAAAGGAAACTCCATAGTGCTGATGGGGATCGCCAGAGGAAGCAGCTCACCGTGAAGTCAGGTCCGCTACGGTCAATATCTAGATCCGGTCTGATAACCAGATGCACCAGCCTCAGGACCTATACAATTAGGTACAGAAGTGCAGCATGAGTACATATTAAATAAATATGTACCCAGTGAGTATCCCGTCTAATCTCGAAGAAGTAGTGACGAGAGGTCGACTTGACACTCACTAAACTCCAGCAATGTGATATAATGATGATAGAATAAAAGCAGTAGACATGTAAGACAGTGAGTAGCAATTATGTATAAAGCACATAAATCCAAGTAAACACCGGAACAATAACAACGACCACTTTCTTCCCCCAAATATCTAATACAAGTCAATATCCATGGAACAATGCCAAATAATCATGCGCACACAGGAATAAGACAACCGGTCGGAGTCATAAGGAAAATATCTATGCACTGCCGAGGATCGAACGGCCCGTCCCATAAGTGCATCTCTCATTGTAATCATATCATATCATAGTGCAATTCTCGTCCATGCACTACCGAGGATCGAACGGCCCGCACCAAAAGTGGATTCTCAATTATATCATATCTGTGCACTGTCGAGGATCGATCGGCCCGTCCCAAAAGTGAACATTTAAATCCGCCGTGGCGTACAGCCCGCTCCCATGAGAGTGGGGGAAATCACAAATTGCTCGCGGAATGTAAATTACGAAGCGATCACATGCACACACAATGCCTTATAAAACTTACTTTCCATAACCAATTCCTTTCAAATCAACAATTTTCATAAGCCTCAAAGAAACAATACTATACATAACATGATCTCATAGTACCTATGGCAATACAAGGAAGCATATAAAGGCATTACAAAGAAGCATATAAGGCATGTTGTGGGCCTAACTACCAGGACATAACAATGATAGCCGCTACGTACGGACTCTCGTCACTTGGTGCGTACGTAGCCCCAAAAACAAGTGCACATAGCATATAAATCACCTATGGGGAAAATTCCCTCTTACAAGGATGGGACCGTAGGAGCAATCCCGCACCTGCGACTGGGCAACCGCACCTGCGGTCACACCAAATCAGGTACACCAACTGCATTTCCATCTGGTGTTTGGCCTCGTGTGGTGTCCGGGAGGCACCTGGGCCCACCCGAGCCCCCTTCCAAATATACCAACAAGTCTTAAATTATAATACGGACTCGCTCGAGCCTTGGGAACACCAAAAACAACGCAAAATCGCAAAATCACACCCCAAAATCCCTAAAACCATAACTTAAGAAACTTCAAGTTCTTGATTTCTATAAAAATGCGCCGGACCGACCTATACAACTCGGAATGACATCATACGAAGCTACTGACAATGCTGGAACTCGATTCCGAGGTCGTTTGCTCAAAATATTGACCGAAGTCAAACTTGGCCAAATAGGCCAACCTTAAGGAACCAAGTGTTCCTATATTGCTCGAAACACTTCCAAATCCTGAACCACTAGTCCCCACAAGTCACAAATCACAAGAAGGCGCCATGGGAAGACTTATACAGGGGAATGGGGTCCGATAACGTAAAATGACCGGTCGGGTTGTTACATTCTCCCCCTCTTAAACAAATGTTTGTCCTCGAACGGGACTAGAATCGTACCTGCAGTGCTGAATAGTTGTGGATATCTGCTCCACATGTCCTCTTCGGACTCCCAAGTCGCCTCATCGACTTGTTGGCCCCTCTACTGGACCTTCACGGCAGAAACTCTCTTAGACCTCAACCGGCGATCCTGTCTATCAATAATAGCAAATGGATCCTCATCGAACCCCAACTTCTCATCTTGCTGAATAGTGCTGAAATCAACCACGTGAGAGAAATCGGCATGATATCTCCGGAGCATGGATACATGAAAAACTGGATGAACTCCGGATAAACTGGGAGGTAAAGCTAGCTCATAAGCAACCTCTCCGACTCGCCTCAATACCGCGAAAGGACCTATAAACCTTGGGCTCAGCTTGCCCTTCTTCCCGAATCTCATAATGCCCTTCATCGGCGAAATCTTTAGCAGAACTTTCTCTCCCTTCATAAATGCTACGTCACGCGCCCTATGATCCGCGTAACTCTTCTGTATGGACTGTGTTATGCGGAGTCTCTCCTGAATCAACTTCACCTTCTCCAAAGCATCTCTCACCAGATCAGTGACGTATAATCTAGCCTCACCAGGCTCAAACCACCCGATAGGAGAACGACACCGACGGTCATACAAAACCTCGAATGAGGCCATCTCGATGCTGGACTGATAACTATTATTGTACGCAAACTTAGCCAAAGGCAAGAACTGGTCCCACTGACCCCCAAAATCAAGCACACATGCCCTGAGCATATCCTCCAATAGCTGAACCGTACGCTCCGACTGGCCATCAGTCTGAGGGTGAAATGCTGAGCTGAGATCTATCTGAGTGCCCATCTCACTGTGCAACGCTCTCCAAAAGTGCGAGGTGAACTGAGGACCTCAATCTGATATAATGGACACCGGCACACCATGCAATCGAACTATCTCCCGAATGTAGATCTGGGCTAGCCTCTCAGAAGTGTAAGTAGTAGCCACAGAATGAAATGCGCCGATTTGGTCAATCTATCCACAATGACCCAAACCGCGTCAACCTTATACAAAGTCTGAGGCAACCCAACCACGAAGTCCATAGGGATGCGCTCCCATTTCCACTCAGGAATGCGCATCTGCTGAAGTAGGCCTCCTGGCCTCGGGTGCTCATATTTGACATGCTGGCAATTAGAACATTTAGCCACATACCCCACAATGTCTCTCTTCATCTTCCTCCCCCAGTAATGTTGTTTCAAACCACGATGCATCTTCGTAGCACCCGGATGAACAGAATATCGAGAACTGTGCGCTTCCGCTAGAATCCTTTCCCTCAGGCCATCAACATAAGGAACACACAAATGGCCCTGGAGTCTCAAAACACCATCCTCGCCCAAAGTAACCTCCTTGGCCTTCCCCTGGACCACTGTCTCCCGAAGCTCTGCTAAGCATGGGTCATCAAACTGTCGGGCCTTAATCTCCCCCAATAACGAAGACTGAGCAACCACCTGGGCTAAAACTCGACGAGGCTCCGAAAGATCTAATCTCACTAGGCGATTAGCCAAAGACTGAATGTCTAAGGCCAGAGGTCTCTTCTCTGCTGCAATGTAGGCCAAGCTACCCATGCTCTCTGCCCTCCTGCTCAAGGCATCCGCTACCACATTTGCCTTGCCCGGATGATAAAGAGTAGTAATATCATAATCCTTCAACAACTCAAGCCACCTGCGCTGCCTCAAGTTAAGATCCCTCTGCTTGAATAAGTTTTGCAGACTGCGGTGGTCTGTATAAACCTCACAAGACACACCATACAAGTAGTGCCTCCAAATATTCAAAGTATGAATAATTGTCGCCAACTCCAAGTCGTGCACAAGGTAATTCTTCTAATGAACCTTTAGCTGATGCAAAGCATAAGCAATAACTCTCCCGTCCTGCATCAACACACATCCCAACCCGACGCGTGAAGCGTCGCAATACACAGTATACATCTCAGAACCGGAAGGCAATGTCAGAACTGGTGTTGAGGTCAATGCTGACTTGAGCTTCTGAAAGCTCGCCTCACACTCGTCAGACCATCGGAACGGGGCATTCTTCTGAGTCAATCTGGTCAATGGAGCTGCAATAGAAGAGAATCCCTCCACAAATCGGCGATAATAGCCTTCTAGACCCAGAAAGCACCTGATCTCTGAAGCTGAAGTAGGACGCGGGCAACTCTGAACTACCTCAATCTTCTTTGGATCAACCTCGATACCTTCTTTGGATACCACATGCCCCAAAAACGCCACGGAATCTAACATGAACTCACACTTGGAGAACTTAGCGTATAACTTCTGTTCCCGCAAGGTCTGGAGCACAACCCTCAAATGATGCTCATGCTCACCTAGGCTCCGTGAGTAAATCAAGATGTCATCAATGAAGACGATGACGAAGGAATCAATATACGCTCTGAATACCCTATTCATCAAGTCCATGAATGTTGCTGGGGCATTAGTCAAACCAAAAGACATCACCATGAATTCATAATGGCCATATCTGGTACGAAATGCAGTCTTCGAAACATCTAAAGCTCGAATCTTCAACTGATGATAACACGATCTCAAATCAATCTTGGAAAACACCCGAGCACCCTGCAACTGGTCAAACAAATCATCAATGCGCGGCAGAGGATACTTATTCTTAATAGTAACCTTATTCAATTGGTGGTAATCAATACACATCCGCATAGACCCATCCTTCTTCTTCACGAATAGAACTGGAGCACCCCACGGCGACACACTCGGCCTGATGAACCCCTTAGCCAACAACTCCTCAAGTTGCTCCTTCAACTCTTTAGGAGCCATACGATACGGGGGAATGGAAATAGGCTGAGTATCTCGAGCTAAATCAATACAGAAATCAATATCTCGATCTGGAGGCATGCCTGGGAGGTCTGGAGGAAACACATATGCAAACTCTCGAAAACCTGGCACCGAATCAATAGTCGGAGACTCGGCGGTGGTGTCCCTCACATAAGAAAGGTAAGCCAAACAACCCTTCCCAACCATATGTTGGGACTTCAGGAAGGAGATGACCCGGCTGGATGCACTAACTGAAGAACCTCTCCACTCCAGCCTCGGCGACTCGAGAATGGCTAAAGTAACCATCTTGGCATGGAAATCTAGCACGGCATGATAAGGAGATAGCCAATACATGACTAGGATAACCTCAAAATCAATCATATCAAGCAATAAAAGATCTGCTCTAGTCTCGAAATCGCAGAAATTGATCACACAAGATCGATAGACCCGGTCTACCACCATAGAATCGCCCACAGGAGTGGACACATATATAGGAGAACCCAAGGACTCACGAGGAACATCCAGAAAGTGAGCAAAGAGTGATGAAACATATGAATAGGTGGATCCTGGGTCAAATAATACTGAAGCCTCCCTACCACATATTGAGATAATACCTGTGATCACAGCGTCTGAGGCCACTGCATCTGATCTGGCCAGAATAGCGTAGAACCTTGTTGGAGCACATGAAGACTGAACTCCCCCAGAGTGAACAGGAGCTAACTGACCTCCCCCTGACTGGCCTCCCCCTCTAGGACGACCCTTGCCGACCTGTCCACCACCTCTAGGTGGCCGGACTGCTGGTGTTGAACCCATAGGTTGATAACCCATTTGCACTGCCTTGCCCCGATACTTGGGACAATGCATCTTCATGTGACCTGGATTCCCACACTCATAACATCCCCCAGGAACCATAGCCTGCTGCCCCGACGAAGAAGACCCTTGAATAGCCGGGAAGCGAGGTGGACCCTCTGGCATAGCACTGAAATAAGGACCGGAGGATCTCTGGAGACTGTAGTACCCACTGGGTGAACCCTGAGTAGCTACAGAACGGTAGGAACGCTCTGGTATGGCACTGAACTGAGGCCTCACTGAACCACCTCGAGGGGGTTGTGGGGGTGCTGAATATGAAGGCCTGCTGGGCTGACCACCCCCAAACGGACCCCTGCCCCTAGCTGAAGCATCCCGGAACTCTCCTGAGAACCTCGCCCTCTTATCCTGCTGGACCTGCTGACCCTGCTCCCTGCTCCTTAACTGATACCCTTCAATCCGTCGAGCTATCTCGACCACCAGCTGGTAAGGAGTACCCATCTCCACCTCTCGCGCCATGGTGGTCCTAATACCTGGATGTAACCCGGCCACAAACCGCTGCACTCTCTCGGCATCAGTAGGTAATATCATGAGTGCATGACGGGATAGCTCTGAAAACCTAGCCTCACTGACATCTTCCCCTGCTCTAGCTGCTCGAACTGACGCCGTAGCTCTTCCCTCTCGGAGGGTGGAATATATCTGTCTAGAAACATCTGCACGAACTGATCCCAAGTGACAAGAGGAGAATCTGCTGGCCTGCTGAGAATATAAGACTACCACCACCTGCGAGCTCTGCCCTCCAACTGAAATATAGTGAAATCCACTCCATGTGACTCCAAAATCATCATATTGTGTAGCACGTCCCTGCACTTGTCAATAAAGTCCTGGGCATCCTCGCCCTGCTCACCCCCGAAGACTGGAGGGCACAATCGAGTCCATCTGTCTAACATCTTCTGTTGATCGCCCTCTACGACTGGCCTGGGCTCTAGGGCTGTTGCTGCCTGCCCTACGGCCCGTGCGGTAGGGGTCTGGATTCCCCCTCCCGCCTGGAAAGTGGCGGGATCTGCTGGAAATAAACCACCCTAGGACATGGTGTCCATGAATCTCAACATACGGCCCATGACCTCCTGGAAGCCTGGCGTCGTCATGAAGTCCACGGGGGCCGGTGCTACTGGAGGAACCTCATCCTGCTCATCTATGAGAGGGTCCTCTGGTGGTGCGACTGGTATAACTCTGGGACGTCCTCACCCCCTACCTCGGGCAGGTGCCCTACCCCTGCCTCTACCACGACCTCGAGCGACGGGGGAAGCGGCATCGCCCAGATCAGGAACATCGAATGCGCGTGTCCTCACCATCTGTGAGAGAATAGAAGAATAAGTTTGAGTACATCATCGATTGCACGACAGAATATAAATAAAGGAGAGTTTCCTAACACCCTATAGCCTCATGAAGATAAGTGCAGACGTCTCCGTACCGATCCGCAAGACTCTACTGGGCCTGCCCGTGACTCGTGAGACTTACATAAACCTATGGCTCTGATACAAACTTATCACGACCAAAATCCTAACTCAGGTCGTGATGGCGCCCAACTGCGGGGTTAGGCAAGCCAACACAAAATCACTAAGGGTTACCCTTTTCCAATTGATTAAGTATTCCAACGTCTACCAGTTTTAAACAGTTTTAAGCATGATATCCAAAAATGATAATCCGGTGGTAGGTAATAAAGCTATAACGATGCGTGGGCCAAAAGATAAGCATATATATATGAATATACATCCCAAAACCCAAAATAAACACTATGTGTGTGTGCTAGGAACTAGTGTCACGAGTGTCACAGGCATACTAACAAGATAACCAAAATATAGAATATACAATCCCACTGTCTGAGTAAATAGACGGGAAACAAAAGTAAAGGGAACTCCATAGTGCTGCTGGGGATCTCCAGAGGAAGCAGCTCACCGTGAAGTCAGGTCCGCTACGGTCAATATCTAGATCCGGTTTGATAACCAGATGCACCAGCCTCAGAACCTGTACAATTAAGTACAAAAGTGAAGCATGAGTACATATTAAATAAATATGTACCCAGTGAGTATCCCGTCTAATCTCGAAGAAGTAGTGACGAGAGGTCGACTTGACACGCACTAAGGTCCAGCAATGTGATATAATGATGACAGAATAAAAGCAGTAGACATGTAAGACACTGAGTAGAAATTATGTATAAAGCACAAAAATCCAAGTAAATACCGGAACAATAACAACGGCCACTTTCTTCCCCCAAATATCTAATACAAGTCAATATCCATGGAACAATGCCAAATAATCATGCGCATACAGGAATAAGACAACCGGCCGGAGTCATAAGAAAAATATCTATGCACTGCCGAGGATCGAACGGCCCGTTCCATAAGTGCATCTCTCATTGTAATCATATCATATCATAGTGCAATTCTCGTCCATGCACTGCCGAGGATCAAACGGCTCTCACCAAAAGTGCATTCTCAATTATATCATCTTTGTGCACTGCCGAGGATCGATCGGTCTGTCCCAAAAGTGCACCTTTCAATCCGCCATGGCGTACGGCCCGCTCCCATGAGAGTGGGGGAAATCACACATCGCTCGCGGAATGTAAATTGCGAAGCGGTCACATGCACACACAATAACTTATAAAACTTACTTTCCATAACCAATTCCTTTCAAATCAACAATTTTCATAAGCCTCAGAGAAACAATGCTATACATAACATGATCTCATAGTACCTATGGCAATACAAGGAAGCATATAAAGGCATTAGAAGGAAGCATATAAGGCATGTTGTGGGCCTAACTACCCGGACATAACAATGATAGCCGCTACATACGGACTCTCGTCACTTGGTGCGTACGTAGCCCCCAAAACAAGTGCACATAGCATATAAATCACCTATGGGGATAATTCCCTCTTACAAGGTTATAAAGGAGACTCACCTCATGTCGAATCTACCTCTCGGACCATGAATGCGCCCAAAACTCCGAACTCCACACCCGAGGACTCGCAACTAGCCAAAAGGTGTACAATTATATCAATGCATGCTCAATGTGGGGAAATCATCCTATTTATTCAATAAAATCATCATTCTTGAAGAATTTCCAAAATCCAACCCCAGGTCCGCATGATCAAATTCCGAAAATTCTCGAAGGAATCACTCACTCATAGCCTAAGGATCGAATATATACAATTTCTTCCTGAATTCATAGAATAAAGTGGTATCATCATTTTCCTTAAGAACCCTAGGTTACTATCCCAGATCTTGATTTTCCCCCCACCAATTTAGAAGTTAATCTCATTAATAATTCATGTATTAATCTAACTCTAGGGTAGAATTCACTTACCTTAACAGTAGCTAGGTTGTGGAGAGTTCTTCCCAAGCTCTCAAGTCTTCAATGGAGGTGTAAATGTAAAGAATGAAGGAAATCCTGTGTTTAAATGAAAATACACTGCCTGGCCTACAGAAGTTCCGCACTTGCGGCTCGAGGACCGCACCTGCGAGCTGGGGCTCGCACCTGCAGAGTTGGA
This sequence comes from Nicotiana undulata, assembly GCA_005239495.1. Lineage (NCBI taxonomy): Eukaryota > Viridiplantae > Streptophyta > Magnoliopsida > Solanales > Solanaceae > Nicotiana > Nicotiana undulata. The sequence continues at coordinate 29,961 of ML279507.1, forward strand.
CGAGAAGGACTGGGCCCGCACATGCGGAGCTGGAGATAGCACCTGCGGCTCCGCTCATGCGGAATTAGATCCGCACCTGCAAGATGTCCGCACCTGCGAGGCTGGGACCGCAAGAGCGGCCCCGCACCTGCGACTAGGCAACCGCACCTGCGGTCACACCAGATCAAGTGCACCAGCTGCATTTTTAGCTGGTGTTTGGCCTCGTGTGGTGTTCGGGAGGCACCTGGGCCCACACGAGCCCCCGTCCAAATATACCAATAAGTCCTAAATCATAATACGGACTCGCTCGAACCTTCGGAACACCCAAAACAACGCTAAATCTCAAAATCACACCCCAAAACCCCTAAAACCAAAACTTAAGAAACTTCAAGTTCTTGATTTCTATAAAAATGCGCCGGATCGGCCTATACACTCGGAATGACATCAAATTTTGTAGACAAGTCATAAATGACATAACGGAACTATTCCCGATCTCGGAATCACATTCGGACATCGATAACATAAACTCGCATTTCAAACCAAATTTCAAACTTAAGGAAATCCTTATTTCTATATCGGGCGCCGAAACGCTTTCGGGTTATCGAAAACCCATTCCGAACATACGCTCAAGTCTGAAATTATCATACGAAGCTACTGACACTGCTGGAACTCGATTCCGAGGTCGTTTGCTCAAAATGTTGACCGAAGTCAAACTTGGCCAAATAGGCCAACCTTAAGGAACCAAGTGTTCCTATATTGCTCAAAACACTTCCAAATCCTGAACCACCAGTCCCCGCAAGTCACAAATCACAAGAAGCCGCCATGGGAAGACTTATGCAGGGGAACGGGGTCCGATAACATAAAACAACTGGTCGGGTCGTTACAGGTGACTTGGGACACCACAAACTATCCCAAGTGGCGACTCTGAATTTTAAATAAAATAATCCCGTTTCGATTGTCACTTAAATTCGAAAAAACTCCCTTATACCCTTCTCGGGGTAGTAAAAAGAAGGTGTGACAATACTGAACCATCTTCCTATTCCCAAGCTATTAAGGATGATAGATGTATTAAGGCGATGAAGCTTGAGATTGAAGCTCTAAAAGATAACCAAACTTGGGAAGTGGTTGACTTACCTAAAGGAAAGGTTCCAATAGGGTTTAAATGGGTGTATAAAATTAAATATCATGCAAATGGTTCTGTAGAGAGATATAAACCTAGACTTGTAGCTAAGGGATATACTCAACAAGAAGGCCTAGATTTTCATGACATCTTCTTCCCGTGTAGCTAAACTTACCACTGTCAGAACTGTTGTTGCTACTGCTGCCCTTCAACAGTGGCCAATTTATCAAATGGACATTCATAATGCTTTTTTGAATGGAGATCTTTATGAGGAAGTATACATGACCCTACCTCAGGGATTTAGTAGCCATGGGGAGACCAAAGTATGTAGGCTACTTAAATCTTTATATGGGTTGAAACAAGCATCCAAACAATGGAATCTAAAGTTGATACAAGCTTTGTTGAAAGCTGGTTTCCAGCAGAGTAAATACGACTATTCCCTATTTACCAAATCTGTGAATGACAAATTTGTTTTAATACTTGTCTATGTAGATGATTTTCTTATTACAGGAAATGATTTGGAAGAAATTCAGAAGTCAAAAACAGCATTACACCAGAACTTCAAGCTGAAGGACCTGGGCACTCTAAGATACTTCTTGGGAATAGAATTTGCTAGATCAACTGAAGGTGTCCTTATGTCTCAAAGGAAATATGCCCTAGAATTGATCTCAGATACAGGGCTGGCAGGATCAAAATCAAAGGAAACACCTATGGAACAAAACCTCAAACTCACAAGCACTGAGTTTGATGAATGTCTGAAGTTTGCTGAAAATGATGAACCTCTAGAAGACAGGGGGAGCTTCCAAAGACTAATTGGCAAGTTGTTGTACCTCACAATAACAAGGCCAGATATTGCCTATGCAGTCCAGTGTTTGAGTCAGTTTATGCACTCAACAAAAAAAACACATTATGAGGCAGCACTACATGTGGTGAAGTATATAAAGAATCAGCCAGGACTTGGACTGTTGATGTCAAGTAAGAGTGAGAAGAAGATAGAAGTATATTGTGATTCGGATTGGGCCTCTTGTCCCATGTCCAGAAATTCAGTTACTGGGTACTGCATCAAGATTGGGAACTCACTCATCTCTTGGAAGGCAAAGAAACAGAATACCATCTCCGGAAGCTCAGCAGAAGTTGAGTATAGAAGTATGGCACTTACAGTTGCTGAACTGGTTTGGTTGAACGGTCTATTAAAAGTGTTAAAGGTGAGTGTGAAGCTGCCTATGGAGTTATTTTGTGACAACGAAGCTGCCCTGCGGATTGTTGCGAATCCAATTTGCCATGAAAGAACGAAGCATATAGAGATAGATTGGCATTTCATAAGGAAAAAGATTCAAACGGGCCTAATCAGAACTTCATACTGCAGATATTTTAACTAAAGCTTTGCGTTACCAACAACATGTTGTGTTACTAACCAAGTTGGGAATGAAGAATATTTTTTCATTCTCAACTTGAGGGGGAGTGTTGAGTTGAATAATGTATGCAGTTATTGTACATTGTGCTATTTAAGTAGTACAATTCTAGAAGAGTTAGTTAGAAGGTTAGTTGTATGACAACTGTATTAGTTAGTGGAGGTTAGATAAATACTATGTATGTGCATTTTATTTTATTAGTTTTGACGGTTAATGAAAAAGCACTCTTCTTCCTCATTTCCTTCTCGTCTCCTTCACTAAGCTCGAGCTCTCAACAATGGCGGCTTAGGTCCTCATTTTAACAGCTTTGAAAGTGCTTTTATGAATTTTCAAGATAGATCAAAATTTTCATGTTGACTTGTTCGGTTTTCGTTACTCTCGACTCTTTGAGTATGATGAATGATGATGATTGAAAACGTAAACCGTTCAACTTTAGGAGTACCATTAATTTGGAATCGAGCCGAAAAGTTCCTACTAAACACGATAGAGTACTACTTGTGGATACTTATTACTTCCTAACCACAACCTTTGGTTATAGTATTTTCACATTCATTTTCAGATTTGCTGATATAGGTCAGATTTTTTAAAGAAAAAATTGTACTAGCTTAGATTGTAATTAAGCGCAGCAGTAACACAAACTACGACCTCCTAACTACTTAGCACACAAGAAGTTAAAACCTTGGGCCGAAGAGGACTACTCTGTGGCACTGCACCAGGAAAATAAAAACTACGAGCTACTAATGTCCTAATAGAAGATACAGTCACGTTGCCTTGTCCTCTCGAGAACTTTTTCTTCTTTTGGTAGCTATTAGTAATTAATGCCTTTTTAATTATCTTCACTTATGGTATTAAAGTAGAAACTTAAAGAAATTATGGAAGCTGGCAGGATAAGACATAGGTGGTCAGTGGGTCAGCATTAGGTCTCCCATGTTTAATTTTGTTTTTAGCCTTTTTGAGCATTACTAACAGAAATATCCAATTCAAGTATGGTCTCCCCTACACCTAAAGCCTAAATTCAAGGCAAATATATTATATTGGTAGTGCTTAAAATTCAAACCCCACATCCCAAAGAGAAAAAGGAGTATTGGAATATAAGCCTAAACTTTGGATCCAAGTTAAATTAGGAAAAAGAATTGACCGTTTTTCAAAATTAAAGAGAGAAAAATATCAACTTCTTATCCAAAATTATGAATGGGTTCAACTTCTATACAACAACAGTTTATTAATAACCTTGAAAATAAGGTTGGCAATATGCTACAATAGGTGATTTTACATTGATATTGTAAAACTATTCATATTATCAATGTATAAAAATTAAATTCATTATTAAATTAGTTAACTAGCAAAGCAAATACTCCACAAATCACCATACTTATTCCATAAATCAGAAAGGTAAGGTGAAAAAAGAGTGGAATGGTTTCTCGAAAATGTCGTCATCTGTTGCGAATATGGCATCACGAATATACTAAATAATTCAACAGGAGCATCCCTAGTGTTGCTGCTGTAAAGAAGCATAATAATTTGGAATTAACCATCCATTATTGGACTCATTACCAACTAAAAATGATAAAGTTATCCAACTTACATGCATAGGATAGCACAATTGACTCTTCAAGTGAAGTTATTTATCCCATACAAGAGGGCTGGGAATCTGCCGAACAGTTCGGGCTAAATCCTGAAGAAAACTAAAAAACATTGTTTGATGAGTCTGCGTAGTATTAAATAGTTGGTCAGGTAAAGGCTGACTAAGCCAATAATACTTAGCTGATCTTTTTGGATGATCAGTCACATTGGGACTAAGACACGGCTCGGACTCCCACGGGGACAGCAGTAGATAATTTTGGACAATGCCCGATCCAGCAATAATATGGCGTGAGTGAAGAAGGGCAATGCTTCGAGTAGCTCCACCAAATGGGGATAAAAGAGAAATTAAGGGGAGGAGAATAAAAAAATGAAGTTATATACCCCACGAAAAGAATTAGGATGCGGTTTCTATTTTTCAAGTGAATTTTTTTTTTCTGAAAATAAATTGGAAAAACAATCTAAGTTAAGGTTGAGTGTTCGAACTAGTTTATGAGAAATTTATTTTGGAATATATTATTATCGCTTTTAGTAAACTAGTATTTATAAATGTGTGTTGCACGTTAATAATGACATGTGATGGTTTAAATATTTATTTATATGAAGGAATAATAAATTTAATTAATAAGATAAATTTTATATAATGCTACAACAATAATCTAAATGCCGAAAAATATAGTTACATTAGCATAATACGTGAATCCAAATTAAAAGGATATCACTAGAACTTACATAAATGATCAATTTTAGTTATATTACGTAGATAATTATGTATTGTAGTTTAAAGGTATCTAATGCAATGGTATCTCGAATACTTCTTTATAAACGATATTTTTTCATATATGTTTCCTAAAAATGCTTTGGTTACTCTGCCGTAAGCAACACTCTTGTTGTCGATATTGATATCTCTCTTGAAAATGCAAAATATAGTTATTCGTGTAAAATAAATATTGTGGTAAATATAGTTCAATATTTAGAATGTTTGTCCATGTGCTTTATTTATTATAACTACAGAATATAAACATACTGAAATTTATTTTCAAACAAATTTAAAAGGATATTCTTTAGTTTCGAAAGATGAAAGTTTAATTTGGGGCTAAACAAATACTTAGAAGTATATTGACCAGTATTATAAGTTTTGCATGTATGACGTTATTGTCAACACTTCTATATACCATATGTGTACTATTACATAAGCTATTCAGCGGATCAAAGTTTTCAGTAGCATCACAAGTATATTTTTCTTCAAAATCAACCTATATGCAATGGAAGATCAATTTTAACTTAGTATGATATAAATATGGTGACACTAACATACTTAAGAAATAATGAGCTTGAAAACAAATATAAATGGTAGAAGGCCATTTGGTATTAAAATATTTAAGTATTCATCTTAGTAATTATTGTTGGTATCATCTTTTGCTGAGTCAAAACTGAAAAATATTTTGTTTTTACCATAAAACTTAAGAGTCAACCTTTTATTTAGTTGATCAGCATATTCATTTCTGTTAGCTAAGATAGCTCTTTAATTTCTATCATGTAATTTGCACAAATTGTGTTTTAATCTATTGATAAAAATATTTTTTTTCTTATTAAATACACTACTAATACCATTGGGGTTGATAACCAAGTGTTCCAGAAGAACCAATCATCTTTTATTGGATGCTCTTCTTCGTTTCCGATACGAAGCAAGAAGTCACAGAATGTTGGATCTGTTCTTACTTTTATATTACTTGTCATTTGAATATTTTTCATTTGAGGTCATAGGTATAATTTTGGCAAGCTAGCTTTTACAATTTTCGCTTTGGTCAATTTTTGAACTACTGATCTTACTTGGTAGAAATCACCTCCCAAACTATTACTTTTCCACCAAAAGATTCATTGATATGCAATACTCTAGGTGATTGTTTCGATCGTTTGACGCTTAGCCAAAAGTGCTTCATCCCATATTATCAATTTTTCTTTCCTTATAAATATAGCACTATTGCTCTGATTTGATATATCTGTGATGGTTATTTCAGTTATTTTGAGAGGTATATCAAATCTAAAGTGAGTTGTACAACCTCAAAATTAAACTGTTGCTGGCACCATGTGTTCTTATTGCTAACGATATCATGCCTCTTGATCTGACATTTTCAAGTAATGCATGACATATGAATATTATCTCGATTCCGCTTGAGGCATCTACAAAGGATAATCCAGCTATACAAGAGTCGATTTTTTATAGTATAGTCTTGAAAGCTTATTCTTGTTCAGGATTTAGCTATGATTGTGCTTCCTCAAACACATGTGTAGCCTTCTTAATATTATACTAATCTTTATATGATCTATTGATAAAATATGAGGACCCACCAAACTATATAGAGACCAGGTTCTATATTAGTTTTCACAGATTATACTTGCACAACATAATGTAAATGACACATAAAACTTTTAGGTGAAAAATTCCCGGCTCAATGGGATTAAAAATCACGACCTACACTTGTAGGATTTCAACTTCACTATGAGCAAACTTTTAAATTACAAACAATGCAACCTAGGAATTAACTCCTTAATCCCTCACTAACTTGTAATACTCCTATTACAAGCCACTTTGTAATATACCTATTACAAAGATTTCAACACATGACTAACTCCAGCCACGACACAAACACTGAAGTTTATGGTTTACAAGAGTTTCCTAATCAATGATTCTAGACAAGTTAAGTAGGAATTATAATGAAGAGCAATTAAAAAGTTACAACTCTACTAAGGACATACAAATAGGAACTGGTCTGTAGCAGCGGTGTACTTTGTTCTTGATGCACTTGAGAATTGGTGTTCTTGATAATCAATTGCTTGGAGTTCTTGAGTGAATTCTCAAGTGTTCAAGTGATGTTTTATTATGGATTAATGTTAATACAACATAGATGACATCTATTGAATGATGTAAGCACTTAGAGGTAGAAGGTCCTTCCCAATGGAAATGAATGTTGCACTGTACTGTACTGTTTGCGTGTATAGTGCAGTCAGTCACTTTACAACTGTGGAGAGTTGACTTCGTACTATTTCCAAGGGACCCCAAGATCACATGTTCCCTGTGCTGATTCTTTATCTTCTGAAGTTCTGACAACTTTCTCTAACTTGAGTCAGGTATTTAGGTTGTGTACCAAGAGTGCATCGGGTTTCTTATTTGGTTCTTGACAATAAGTCAGTTATATCATTAAAACATAAAACTAAGGTACTTATAACCTATCAATTTCCCCATTTTTGATGATGACAAACTTAAAAATTGATAATACTGCAAAGAGCCACAAAAACCAGATTACGTACCAGGAACCTCACAAAGTTCCCCCTGAGTTTGTACTTCCCCCTTAATTAGTGCACTGTTTCTTCTTGATTCTCAATTTATCTTCCTCCTTTTGGCATCATTAAAAACACATGCAAGCAAACAACGTAAAGAAGTCTAGCATAGATAACTCATGCCACTTGTGCGCACACAAACATGTTATAAAACAGATACAGAAAAGCATTAGCATTAACAACAAAAGAAGGGAAAACTTGCATTAAACATTGTTGGACTGTTACAGCGGGAGCAGCATCAATGTTTTCCATCCACAACAAAAAAACAAAACAATTACCACAAAAATTATTAAAACAAATTAAAAAGAGATCAACTGAAAACTGGTCACCGAGGGGACATGCTTAGGGGACACTAGAGGAAGAGGGATTGGAAGAGGCAACAAGAGTTTTGAGAACAAGATCCATCCGAGCATTGGCGGACATTTGCTCATTGAGCAGTTTCTCCTTCAGGTCCTCAATTTGTTACCTGAGATCAGCGTTTTCTTTGGTCAGATGGGCAACCTCTGAGTTCGAAGAACTGGTAGAACCCGATGCCTCCTAGACCTGACTAAGATGAGTCTTAAATATAACATTCCTAGCCTTCAACTTCCTTATCTCTTCAGTAGCTCTATTTTTGGCATTAATGAGCTAGGAGATGGTTGAAGTGCTTCATACTCCTCCAATCTTGTCAATGCACTCACACTCTTCTAGTGTAGTCTTTGAGAATGTCTGATTATTGGTCTCCACTTTTGCCTGTCCCAAAGGCACTTTACAGAACTTGGACACCACGTAAGGGGAAATCCATAAGGAAGGCCATGGTTGTCGTCTTTGAACTCTGCCACCTTCTGCATATGCTCAATCATGATACCAGGTAGATTAACAGTTTTAAAGCTATCCAAGGCTTCAATAAGAATCAAATTAGCCTTTGAGGTGATATATCTTCTCCCGGCACGAGGAAGCGGGACTTTGTTGGCCAACTCAAAAAGCAGCTGGTAAACTGGAAGAAGTGCCTTTATATGTACCTGTTCCCCTTGTTGCACTGCTCTTTATTTAACAATGGCATTCCAAAAGTTAGAGTTGCAAGCACCATGGACGGATGACCCTAAACAGGAACCTTAAGAATCTCTCCCAAAACAACATAATCCTTTACAATATCCACAACATTCACTAGTGCACAAATGCGATCAGATTCAACAGTGAAGAGGTCGGCGTAAAAACTTTGTACCTCTTCCTCATACGCTTTTGGCACATCCACATTGAACAAGTGTGCACACTATTGAAACTCAAATATATCTCAACCAATTGTCGCATTCCATCCACATAAAAATATTTAGGGGCAAATGTACGAACCCACAACATTTTTTGGTATCTCAACCTTTCCTTTCCAGAAATGCTACAACTTTTTGTCTTTTTGGAGGAACCGGGTTCCTCATCATTAACCAATTTTCTTTTCACTGACTTCCCACGGGACTGAAACTTTTCACCAGACTTCGCTTGCATATTCTCATCAAACACTTCCACTTCTAAATCCTTCAACTTTTCACTAACTTTCACTGGGTTTTCACTGGAACTCCTTACCAACTTTTCACTAGGAGTACCATCAACACTCTTAGAAGGACTCTTAGTGTTATAATAAGAGAGAGAGAGTGCTTCTTCCTCGGGAGCCTCTTAGTTAAGGAACTTGGTTCCTCTGCATCTTCCTCATCAACTGCAACAACATGAATATCCTTATCAACCACAACTTGTCCATCCTTGACTAAACTCTTCTTCATATGACTCGTCTGGCTTTTCTTGAGAGCAGACTCTAGAGCCTTTTTTTCTGCAACCGGGTAGTGGGTCATTTGGGAGGTGGCTTTGGAGTTTCCACGGGCTTCCTTACCCTGATAAATATACTTAGAACCACATAATCTAGTTCCTCTTCATCGATAAACTTCATCTCAGGTACTACGATGTTCAGAGGCTCAGCATCAAAGTGAGGAGAAGGAGAAGGCTCGAAACTGACCCTGGATGATGATTCCTGACCTGGATCCTCAGGAGAGGGATCGGGTCCATCAAGTAGAGTCCCAGTAGTTTCTTCCTATGCCGGATGTTCAAAAGGCACAAGTGTTCCTTCCCCCATAAAGGGATGAGTCTCTTCCCCCTGAAACTCGGGCTTTCCAGAATCGTCTTCAACAACCAGCTTCTCAGCAGCAATGGAGAGCATGTTCTCTATAGCCTCCCTCTCTTGAGGTTCCATAGAAACAGTAATAGGGGAAGCAGAAATACCTGCAGATTCGCAACCTGTAATAGTTGCCTTAGCTATTTCTGGACTGATCGTTGATATTTCCACCGTAGAACACGACTTTCCCTGATTTTATTCCAGAATGAGACTTTATTTTTTACCCTACTCACTTTGCTTTTTACGCGAAGATGGAGGAACACTAAAATTCTCAATCTTGTTCGACTCTTCACAACTAGGGTGAGGACCATAATCGGAGTGGGTAGAGGGAAGAGTGGAGTGTGAAGGAGACGTTGGTTTAGGGTCAGGACTAGAGATAGTGGTGGGAGATGAAACGACTGACATAGTTTTGACAGGTGACTACTCAGTAGGTTTACCATCAGTTGTATTTGGTTTTTTTTTTATTTTCAGCCAAGGTAAGGGTTTGCTGGAAGAGGGTTTGAGAGTTGAGAAGAGAGAAGACAAGAAAATGGTTTAAATTTTGGGAGTAAAGTGTTATGATGGAGTAGGAAGTATTTATGAGGAAAAGAGGAACGGGTTTTGAAACGGCGACACGTACATGGGGAGATGTCTCTTAGAGACAGGTGAAACGATTTAAATGAAAAGATGTGACATAAATAAACTTAAAAGCTGATGATTTAGCATTGTTTTTGTTCATTTTAAATTGAGTATGAGAAAACAAGAGACTACTAACCCGTGTCACGAGAACTAGGTTCCTTGACAAGTCTTGCAAGTCATCTTAACCCTCTTTTACCGCTCATGTATTGCCTCAGTTGCTTCTGTAATCATTATGCATGTCTACCTGTAACGGTATAGAAGTGAGTTAGACCTAGCTAGAAAACACTTTAGCTAGTTTTACCTGTATGTGACTTTCATAGCCATATGTTGGGAACCAGGTCCTCAGTTGGGCTTTATTAACCCCAGTGCCAGACGGTTTCTCTCAAAGTGTTCTCTGCGCAAGGCTTTGGTAAAGATGTCTGCAATTTGATCTTTATGATCATATGCTGTTATGTAGAGTTTACAAGCATAATTTGGTGCATCTTTCTTATTTCCTGCCATATTACTGTCATGTTCAAGAAATATGTTGTTGTGCATAAACATCGGAGGTTTAGTCCGCCACTAGCTCTCAACCCATAGTTTGGTTTCGTTATTACTAAGTTGGTGTACTCACGTTCCCCCCTGCACCTTGTGTGCAGATCCAAGTACGCCGGGACTTGGCTTTGGTCATTAAGTAGCGGCAGTTTCTATCAGAGTTGTCGAGGTAGCAGTTGGCATCCGTGATCTCGTCATCTCTTTCCTATTCTACATGTTGTTATTTATTTTTCATACTATGTTGGTCGGTCCTCTTTTAGTTACATTATGTATTAGCAGCTCATGACTTTGTGACACTGGATACGGGATTGTAGGATTTGAGTTTTGATTTTCACAAATTGTTTCCAAATCCTGATTTACAATTATTATTTGGTTTCGGATTTATTAAAAATGGTATTGTCTCTATAACTGAACCTAGATTATTTATAGATAGGTGGTTGGCCTGGTTCCACGACAAGCGCCGTCACGACTCCGAAATCGGGTCGTGACAACCAATTGCTATGAAAACCTAATTTTGAAGGTATTTATGCAAAATTAAAATAATTTGTGGAAAAAATTGGGTATCAACAACCGGTTGTAATGTACTCTACGGGTAGATGGGTTTATTGAATGAGTGAGTTGTGGGTGCAGTGTATGAAATTGCTTGTTTCTTCTAGTGTGTGGATTACTTCCTAGTATGTTGGTGTGCCAATGGGACCAGGCCGTATGGTCTGTTTGATCAGTTTAATTGAGAATTGCGTGGAGTGGGTGACTTTCGAGAATGGTTCTAATGGTTCAAGGTTATATGTAACAATTAGAAATCTTCGGGATGTGTAATTGGCTAGAAACTGAGATTTACGTTGGTGGGTGTAAAAAATATTATTATGGATTCTACATATCAGTATCAGGAAAGTGAAGGTAATGGCTTTAGATTCGTGGGAAGTTTCTTCCGGGTAAGTACTTGGAATGTGGTACTTTTGGGGATACTTGAGAGAATATTCAGTGACATGCAAGCCTTAGATGGTATGGTGTTATGCTTGGGTCTCGTGCAGAGAGTAAGGGTATACATTACAGAAATGGCAATGTGTTTGAGTCAAGGGTACTTCATTGGTATTTCAATGCTCCTTTGTTTGATCGACTGCTGATATCCAAGTTTGCTTAGTGGCACATAAGAATTATAGGAGTATCCCTTGTGGAATTATTGAGTATCAGAGGTGTGTGATATATCCGAGCGGTTAAGTTGGGATCAGATATGGTGGTTCATGCGCTTTATGGATTTCGAGACTAGGAGTTCTCATAAGCAGGTTATTTTGTTGTTGTGGACTATGAAGATGGCAGCAAAGCTAGTCAGATATTAGTATGTGCCATGATTCAGTCATTGTAAGCTTTCGGAGAGTTTTCTATCTGTTGCGGGTGACCAGAGTTGATTTAGGGCTCATTGGTAGGCCTAGTATGGATGTGTGTTCTGCACTGGGTCGAAATTATTGACTCTGAATTGCTATTGTTGAGGGGTGTGCCATTGGACTGTCATTGAGCTTATTCGTGTTCTGGGGTGATCTATGAGTTACCCTTCTGTGTTGCGAGGAGTTGTGATTGTTGGTTTCTATTGGGGATTTATAGCGGATTTTTGGTAAGACGGGTATTTTGGTGTTGCATGATTGATTGCGCATTGGATATGTTCTTTTATGCTGGCATGGCATTGCGTCATTTACTTTTCCGTGGTTATGGTGATTTACTTTTGGTACTAGACATCAAATTACGCGTGGTCGATGATTTTGAGCATGGTAACTTGAGGTGTCTCATGTGGACCGGTGTTTGGATAGGGTCGCACATTGCAGCGAAGTTATGTGGAGGTATGGTCCCTCGGGTTAGATTCGTGTGTTCTGGTTCTACGATGTGTGATGGGTTCTCAGCATTGTGTTGTTGTGGTACTGGTGAGCTTGCGGTATAGCTCTCTCATTTGAGTCATTTTTCGAGGATTTGGGTACACTTGGACTGTTGCTTATTGGTGTGCGGGTCACACGGGTTGTGGCTTTAGATTGTATCGATGTGTCATGTCACTAGAGCAGTCGTGTTGGATGAGATGAGGTCATTGGGATCTAGAATGAATACTATCAGATTTGATTTTAGCATGTTGGAAGGATAATATCGGGATCCGGCTTAGAAATTTACCATGGTCCTTGCCGAAGGAGAGGGAGATGCATGACTGGTTGATATGAGGAATGGTTATGACTTTCTATGTGTTTCATTCATCATTGGCAGTATACAGAAGAGTTGGAATGAGGCTTTGGTTTGATAAGAGGTTTATTCCCGAAATTGGGTTGTTTGAGCAGCTATTGTGCTCGGGAGTTATCGCTATCAGTGTTTGATTCATGTGGTATATAATGTGATTACATATTGAGTTACGGATATGGCTTGATACAGCGTGTTCAGACTTATTCAGTTACAGATGTGGAATTTTGATCCTATAGATTGTTTCAGAAGTGGAAATTTGATTCTAAGGATTATTGGTTAGGTGGAATTGTGAATTTCTAGTTATGTTGTATTATCGGACCTATATGGGATAGGGTGACGTGAGATCACCTCCGGGGTATATGCAAGGTAGGTTACACGGCAATTTTGGTGGTTTTTTAAAAAACTCTGGGCACGTTCAAGGACGAACATGTGTTTAAGTGGGGGAGAATGTAACGACTCGTCCGGTCGTTCTGAGAGTTTAGCCCCGTTTCCCTTGTTTCAGCTTTGTCATGTGTCATTTAACCTATTTATGTTTGATGGTTCGGTTGGTTCAAGTTCGGAGTGGTCGTGGTGAGAATTGCAACACTTAGTCTTTTAAATGAGCTTAATAGTTGGAAAAAACAACTGAAAGTTGATCAGTAGGTAAATGACCTCAGAATGTATATTTTATAGCTCGGATAGCTTCGTTAGGTGATTTGGGACTTAGGAGTGTGATCGGAATGTAATTTTGAGGTCCGGAGTAGAATTACGATTGAATTGGCGAAATTGAGTTTTGGCGATTTCCGGTCGACAGTAGAAATTTAGATATCAAGGTCGGAATGGAATTTCGAAAGTTGGAACAGGTTTGTAGGGTCATTTTAGATGTGTGTGCAAAATTTCAAGTCAATCGGACGTGTTTTGGATAGTTTCGGCATCTTTGGCTAAATTCAGAAATTTCAAAGTTCATAGGCTTGAATCTGATGTGATTTTGGTGTTTTTGTGTTGTTTTTGGTGTTTCGAAGGCTCGACTAAGTTTTAATAAAACTTATCCACCCCCCCCCCCTCTGAATCCGATGTGTTGGTATGATTTATAAAGGTCCCGAGGGCCTCGAGTGAGTTTTGGGTGGTTAACGGATCAATTTTTTGGTCTTGAAAGATGGCAGATTTTTCTAGTGTTTTGGTTCTGGTTTTCTCTTACGCGATCGCGTAGGGATTCCTACGATTGTGTAGGCTCAGAGGGGGGGTGGATAAGTTTTGCTATGCGATCGCAGAAGGGAAGATGCGATCGCGTGTGAGGGCAGTCATTGGTCTTCGCGAACGCGTGACCTTGTTTGCGGTCGCGTAGAAGGAAGGGAGCGAGTGAGGTCGGGATGGCTACGCTTCGCGATCGCATGAGGAGTTCTGCGATCGCAGTGAGTAATTCCCTAGGCATATTCTTTTAAAGTTCAAAACAAGAGTTTAGTCTTCTTTTTTTTGCAAAAACCCATTAGAGAGCTCGGGGGAAGGTGGAATTTGAAGGGATTTTCAGTGGGGTTTTGAGATATGTGTTCTTTAATCACATTTGGTTTAATTCCATGAATTAGTCTTGATTTTTATCATTTAATTTGAAGAATTTGAGTAGAAATTGGGGGAAAATGGGAGGAAAGTTTGAGAAATTCTTTTGATGATTTGAGTGGGCAATTAAAGTCGGATTTTGATGAATTTGATATGGGTAGACTCGTGAGTGAATGAGGATTCTAGTTTTGTGATTTTTATCGAGTTCCGAGATGTGTGCCCAGGGGTCGAGTTTGGCCAATTTTTGAGATTTGTGCCCAATTATGATAATTTTCGAATGAGTTTCGTCTTCCTAGCATATTTTGATGTTATTAATCTCATTTTGATAGACTCGGAGCATTTTCGAGGGGCAAGAGCATCACAGAGTAGTTTTCGGACTGGTTTGAGGTAAGTATCAATTGTAACTCTAGACATGAGGGTATGAAACCCCGGTACGTCGCATTGGTTTGAAAAATGAGGTGACGCACATGCTAGGTGACGAGCGTGTGGGCGTGAACCGATAGGGATTGTGACTTGGTCCGTCCCGTAGCGACTATTAAGACACGTACTTGATTTGAAATCATAAGATACCCAGTATTTTCGAGGCTTATATTATATTATGGGCAGTATGCCATGTTTGGGGTCTTGTGCCGATATGTTTAGACTCTCAGGAGTAATTTTCCACTACTCTCACACTATTTTTGGTAGAAAATTTATGAACTCAGTCATGCTTTATATTTGTTGTTGTTATCACATTGTTTTAAAACTCTGAGAGGTATTTTGGGTTGAGTCCCGTGAGTTGAGATGAGTTGCCCGAGTGTCTTGTGAGGATGACTGAGTGAGGCCGAGAGCCGAGTATGTGAGGATAGTTATGGATCGGGCTGCATGCCGCATCGGTTATGTGTATTCATGGTACCTATTGAGTGAGAGTGCTGAGTGTGAGCTTTATATATATATGGATCGAGCTGCACGCCGCATCGGTTATGTGTATTCATGGTACATGTTGAGTGAGAGTGTTGAGTGTGAGCTTTAACTGTGCTAGTGGAGTCACGAGTGACTGAGAGACCCTATTTATGAGTGATATTGTGCCCGAGAGGCTATAAATTGTGAGATTATTATTTTTCATTCATTTTACACTGAGTCTCTTTAATAAACGTTGAGTTAATGCTTTATGCAAGTTTAGATAGGGAAACTAAAGGTGTCTAACGGGTGGGCCGGGCCGGATAGACATTTTTTTGAACCGCACGGGTTGGGGGTACGGGCCGATTCCGGTTAATTGTTAACGGGTTTAACGGGTTCCAGTTTATCCGGGTAAAAAGTAACCCGTACGGGTAGGGGTTTAAGGGGACGGGCCAGGGCGGGTTACAAGTATTTCAGTTTTTTTTTAAGTTTTTGTACACGTATTGTAATTTAAATAAAATATAAAGTAAAATATATAAATATAACAATGATTATGGAAAAATTGCACTTATAAATTGCAAGTGCAACATGTATTTCAATTTTCAAATTTCAAATTTCAAAATTAAACTCTTACAACTTAGAAGTTACAACCAAGTACTAAATTTGACAAGTACTAAATTCAAAGGTTTTGCATTGCCCTTGTAAGTTCTTCATAATCAATATGAACTGATTGTCCTTCTTCTGGAGTGTTAAATTCAGATGGGTTACCATGTGTTAATATATCTCCAATTTCCTCGTCTTCTGGGCTATCAACATCTTCACGTCCTTGATTTCTTCGTTCCGATCTAATCCAATCTCTGAAACATACTAAAACTTCCAAAGCATTGCTTCCCAATGAGTGACGGGTGTCTCCTAGTTGTTGTCTTGCTTGACTAAATGCACTCTCTGATGCAACAGTTGAAATTGGCACATTCAGCACGTCCCGAGCCATAGCGGAAAGAACAGGAAATTGCTTTTTATTATCACGCCACCATCCCAACGCTGAAAATTCCTTTGTGCGAATCTCCTTTTGCTTCTGCAAGTAGAATTGAAGTTCATTAATGTTCTTGCTACTGGGTTGAGTTGTAGCAAATGTAGAAAAAATATTAAAACTATCAACTATTTCATCATCACACAAAGTAGTAGAACATGAAGAAGTGGTACACTGCATATTGGGATTAACATTGGCTACATTAAGAGCAACATCATCAACTATATTTGCATAATAATTATATAATTATTGTAAATTATCATTTAGATTGTTCATGCAAGTGCGAATTGCTGGGGTTTCAGTTGATCCAATCTACATGTAAGTATACAAATCATTGATTAATTAGTGACAATCAGCCATCTTAATAGAAGGATTTAAAACAGCGCCAATTAAGTAAATCTGAGGAATTGGAAAGAAATATTTTTTGAATTTGTCTTGCATTTCTTCAACAGCAACCGTATATTTTTCTTTCTTCTTAAATTCAAAGAGTAGAAAAGCAATTTCAGCTATATGTACTAAAATCATTGTAACAGTAGGGTAGTATGCTCCAGAAAACTCAACAGTAGCTATATAAAATTTATGTAAAAATTGAATAACATCATTAATGACCTCCCAGGTAGCAGGTGTTAACATACGGTTTCTATCAGTACAATGCGCATTAGCAACTTCAGTTATTGGAAATCTATATTTATAGCAATATTTTAAAAATAAGTAAGTATAATTCCACCTAGTAATAATTTCGTCTGGCATGAATCTTGGTTTAAGATTATACTC
>MDKH01052764.1:0-41653 GCA_005239495.1 Nicotiana undulata
TTAATTGATGTCCATTTGATGTTTAATTTTTTTAAAAGAGGATTGTATTCTACCATTTTATTTTGTCTGATGACAATTGTGGCCGATTGAGATTATTAGAAGTAAAATTTTCAAGATATAATTATGAATGCTCATGAGTAAACTAGGATCTTCTTCCCATGAGTTTTAATTGTTGACTATGAAATTTTTGTATATGATAATTAAGGGAAGTAAGTTATTCACCACCTCTTTGTATGTGTTTGGAGTTTACTTAAACTTTGAGTTTTTTAAGGATAATATGAGTTGATGGTAATACCTCTATCGAGTCTCATTAGTTCTTAAAATATAAATGCGATTAAAGAATTTATATTAAAAGACACAACAAGATTTTATTGGAAAATGATTAGAATTAATCTTATTAGAAAATGATTAGTATGTCAATTAAACGTGGCTTAATATGACCGCGCAAAGCGCGGGCAAAATTCACTAGTTATTATATATAATTTAGAAAGAGAAGTATGTGTTCACGCTCCCAAGCTGAATACGCCTCTGCCGTTTGCCGCCCCTAGTTGGACTTGTCATGTCTGCTGATATTACTCTCTTATATCTTCCCTTTACGAACTAAATTACTAGTAAATATGTGACATTTCATGAATCACCTTAAGTATTATTAAAAAAATCTGGGGCGGGTTCAATTTATAGCTTGGCCAAACTTCTCCTAATTCAAATGTACATTTTCTTTTGCTCCAAATTTAAAGTGTTTGGTGAAACTTTTAGGAGAAAAAAAGTGCTTTTGAGGAGAAGCAGAAACAATTTTGGAGAAGCAAAAAAAGTAGATTCTTTCAAGAAGTATTTTTTTGAGAAGCACTTTTGAGAAAAATACACTTTGAAGCACTTTTTATAAACTTGGTCAAACACTAATTATTGCTTAGAAGTACTTTTTAAATTAATTAGTAAAATAGAAACGGCATCTCACTAAAAGTACATTTGGAAAAAAATATTCTTAAAATAAGTTTGATTTTTCCGCTGTTAACCTAATCATTTTTATACAAAACTCAATGTATGTAAAAAGTAATTAGGAAACTATTGATTTCGACAGATATTATTTTTGAAAACAAACTTAAAAGCACAATAAGTTGAATGCTAAATATCTTAAATATTAAATCTATGAAGTTTAAATTTTAAATTTGCCTGTGATAGTCACAATTATACTCTACGAAATACATATACATTGTTTGTTGGTCTTTTGATTGTTGGATTTGTCACGTCGTACTGAAATTAGTCTCTTATTTCTTCCCTTTCAGAAATTAAATTAAGTAAATATTGTTTGCAATATCAATATACGAAAAGTAAACTGCAATCACAAAAGAATAAAGTGATCTTATTGATAAACATTGCGGGTTACAACTTTGTTTATCCCTTGATTCTTCCTCCGAATTGTTCTCCGTGATTCGAGAGCTTGATAAACATACTCTCGAACATAGGATAATACGGATCTCTCTGGATTATTAATCTCCATAAAAGCCGATCATTGTATAGATATTCTTCTTGAAGTATTTAATTATCAAGAAGAACATGTATTGATCACAACATTATTTTATGCCTTGATCCCTTTGTGAATATCCCGAGAATTTATTTATGGGATTTTTAGACCCTCTTCAAGTGAATATGTATCCTTTTATATAGGTGTGTGTTAGGGTTTTTGTTAGAGTAACTTCTAATAAACCCTGATAAACTCCTAAAATTTCAAGAGTCTTATAGTATCTTAAATTTAGGATTTAACTTGATCTTTTAAAATTTCGATATCTACAAATATGTAACAATTTCATGACTCAACCCAAAATTTTAAAAAATCTTATCACTTTGGGATGCCTATGACTATGAGATGAAATTGTGAAATATGTATTTACTGATATCCTTAAAGGAAACTTAAAAAAAATTCCAATTGGCTCATCGGAAGGGAGCAGAAAAGGAATCAAAAAACGGATACTCCTATAAATACTACTTAAATGCCATTTGATATATTACAGTGTTCACGCGGCAAAATGTGGGTCCCTAGTCATCTGACATCACCAACACTGATCTGTTTCCCATCTTCGGGTCGGGTAAACCTCACACACATTGATCCGAACTCCATCGTCGGAGCTCCCAAAATCTCGTCGAGGGAAGACCGCGCTTAACTTCACGTCGTATAGAGCCCGAGACACAGGATCGGATAGCGTCACATAAGCGTCGTGTATCTCAATGAAATGCCGGTCGTCGGAAGATTCCTCCGGCCGAGAGGCAGCGTCGGGATGGTATAGTTTAGCCAAATTCCGGTAAGCTGCCTTAATCTCTTTCGCTGATGCTTTTTCTTTTACCCTTAGCACCTCGTAAAGACTCGCCGGTGTTCTCCTCTTCAATACCGGTGGAGCCTCCGCAACGGCTGCAGCATATATCGATGCTCTGCGTGTATTCCTTCGGAGAAATGACACACGGCGGTTGGAGAAGCCGGCGGTGGAAGTAGAAGTATTCTGAAGAGTAAAAGAGAAGGAGATTCCGGCAGGTAGGGCTAGGGATTGAACCATCGGAGAATTATTGATACAATTCTTCAAACGAATATGTGGAAAACGGAGCAAGATATAGAAAGTTGTGTATAATTTAAAGAGAAGGTGAGGGAGAGGTTTTTATATGTAAAATGGAAGTTAGGGAGGCGAATCTTGAGCACCCACCGTTTCTATCGGTTTACAGTTGGAGGAAAGAATGACTGTGTGCTGATGAGGAATCTTTTCCTTCTCAATAATTGGATTTCATTTCCAATTAATCCGAATTCCTAAAGTACTTTTTATCAGAGACGACTTTTTATTATTCAAAGCTTGAATATGAAACTTTCAAGTGAATTTGAGCAGTACTTGCTGTTTTACCAAAAAAAAAAAAGTGTTAAATCTTTTTTGTAAACGGATTAATGAGAAAAATAGAGTGTGAATCCTAGTTAAGTATAATAATTACCAGATCTGAAATATAAAGATGTTAATGATGTAGGACCGTGTTCGAAAATATTGAATGCCAACTACGAATGCTCAATGATTGTCAATGAATGAAGAAATGAAAGCATGCAATAACGGTAGATAATGACAATAAATGTAATACCAAGGAATTTATCACCCAAATATTTAGATGACTTGGATGATTCTCCTTCTTGACAGCAATGTGGGATAATATAAAATGAAGGTGGACAAAAAATCCTTGGATCTTGTGAATAAAGGATGTATATCGAGCAATGGAGTCAATGGACAAGATAAGCTTTTGTATATTCTTTGTAGTCAACCCTTTACAACGTGTTCTTATCAGAAAAGTGAAGATCCCTTTTGTTCTTTTTCTCTTCCTATTTATACTAGATATTCCTAAGAAACCCTAAAAAGTACGACTGAAGGAATATCCAATGGAATATTCATTCTCTCTATTCTAAAACTTATTCTAATCGTTGCTCCCATACGTTCTTTGCTCGACCTCGGCGCTAATCCTTCTTTAGGTGATTCCTCGCCATTGAGCCGTGATCAGCTTTAACCCCGACCACGTCCAGTCCATCTGCGTTTATTAAGTTCAATCCAAATTTTGACCAATACAAATTAGTCCCTCCGCTTGTTGAGGCCGTGCTCTTGGACGTCCTCGATGAGCGGATTCTGTTTGCAACCGGTCAAAGGAAATTTGGTCGTGATGACTGAATCGAATCGGCCGAGGTCGAACTGGCGGCGGTTGTCAGTAGGACCGTGGTTGGCGTGACTGACGTAGGATGACGTCATGGCCACGCGCGTCATCATTACGCGTCTTCCCAATGCAGTGTGTCGTTTCCGGTGCTCTTGTTGCTTCAATTTTGGTGCCATTGACGGCTCTCTGCCTCGATTCAAGCGCCACTCAATCCTATAAATAGAGGAGAGGGGCTTCATTATCGAAACTTTCAACACCTCCTACTCTGTATGCACGTCGTTCTTCTTTAAGCCTCTTCTCCAATCTCAGTTTTTGATTTCCTAAAATTCCTTCAGTTTCTGTTCCCGATTTCTTTCCCAGTCGATATTCCCTTTCTCTAACTTCATTGTACACACTTTATTACGGAAAGATGTCAAATTCTCCTCATACTTATAACAGAGTCTCCGATGCCACCCCTTTATCGGTATCCATTCCTCCGGGCAGTGAGGAACCCATGGTTGAGGAGGAAGAAAGCTTCCCCACCGTGGAGGATATAATTCCTAAGAACCCTTTGGTCAAAAACAACTTTCTAAAGGAGCCTGCTCTCGCTCCCGCTCAGGTGCTCTCTGAGACGGGACCAAGTCAAATAGCCGCCCTCCGACCCAAATTTGGTATCCTTCTCATGTTGAAATTGTTCCGGGGGGAGGCAACATAGTACAGGTTCACCGGCCCGGATATTGCGCTTTCTACGTCTATCCCTTCCTGGTCGGTTATTCTCTTCCTCTCCCCCATTAACGGATGAGTTCTGCCATTTTTACAATGTCTACCTAGCGCAACTCTCCCCCTATTTATATAAGTTTTTTCTGATGCTGGCGAAGTACGCAGAGTTAACCGGCTGCGAGGTCACTATCCGCCATCTGCTGCATCTCTTCCCGCCCAGTTTTTATAGAGGCACATTGATACATCTACGGCATCATGGACCAAAGGACTGGTGGCCGGGATAGATGATTAGGCAAATCGATGGTTCTGGCATAAATACTTCTTCATCAGAACCGAGCACCTAGTGACGGATCCGACCGAGTTCCCCGAGCAATGGAACTATAATCGTAAGGATCTATGGTCGCTTTCCATATGTTGCTTATTATTTCTTCTCTTTTCTTTTCTCTTTTCTTGTTCTCGACCCACTCACGATTTTTCTGTTTTCAACTGAGAAGCGTCCACCTTCTCTCGTCTTTGATATTGAAGATTGGGTAGCTCGCGTGTTACCCCACACCGTGGGAATCCGTGACTGGTCTTCCTTCCACAGGCCCTTTGGACCCAAGCACTCGTCCAGTAAGTGTTATTTTTACCTTTCGACCTATTGCTGTTCACTATTGTCCTTTTATGTGACTTTCTTTTTGTGCTAGGTCGGCGAACTTCCAAGAAGGCGAAGGCTCCGGTGCTTGCATTTGGCCAGGCGGTTGCCTCGGTTGGGATGCAATTTTCTCTTGCTGAGTCTGCACAAGGAGGTCAGACTCAAGCTCCGTCGTTGAGGGACTCCGCCCCTCGAGCTTGTTGTGCCGGATGAGATCTCTTATCAGCCTATCTTGCACCTAGTCGATGAGTCGTCTCACGAAGACGAGGAGGCGTCGCCGAGGAAAACACGAAGGGTGGAGACCGGAAAGGCCATTGTTGCTGAAGTTAAGCCGGAAAGGTTCATCGCTTTGGCAGCGGAATCGGTGCCTTCACCAGCTGTCAGGTTGTTCCTGCGGCGGATGCCGTCATAGAGAAGAGGCCATCCGAGGTTGAGGGGCTCCGTGGTAGAGGAGAGCCTACACAGGCTGTTGAAGTTAGCTCATCATAAGCGGTCGGGAGAGATAGAGTCGTTCCTGTTGAGGATGATGACTCTGGTTCAGACATCGACCCTGAGAAGGTACAGGCCTTCGCAGAGAGGTCTACTCGCATGGGGATAAGGACAGAGGGTCCTAATCGGCACAATCATTCTCGTGAGCTATAATCTCTTGGTCGACTCAGAACGGGCGTCACCGTCCTTTGCTCCTTTGTGTGCGGAAGCTGAAAATAGGACGTTGCAGACGCTAAGAGATGCTGACCTATCTTTGGGCATATCGGGCATGGCCTTGCGGGTAAGTTTTTACTTCTTTCCTCCTAAGTTTATTCATTTCATATGTGTTGTTTACTCTTGCTGACTTGCTTTCCTTTGCGTGTCAGACTCTCATCTTGGAGATTGAGCGAGACCGGCGAGAGGAGGAGAGGACGACTCTCTACAAGAGGATGGTATAGAGAGTATCGCTCCAAGCACCGGATGATGTCCAAAATTGTTGGTGAGGATGTCCAGTTCCAAGCATTGCGCGATGAGATCAAACAAAAGGACGAGGAGCTGAAGGAGAAAGATGAGGAGATTATGAGGGCCATCGGCCGATGCAACGTGTTGGAAGGGACGCTGAGGTCTAAAAAGGATGATCCCGAAGTGAGCAAAGGGGTAATGGTTGAGAATGCAGATCTCTAGGCGCAGGTGGAGTCCTTAAAGACTGAGCTTGGACAAAGCGAGGCCAGGGTCGTCGACCTGAGGGCAGAGTTAAGCACTAAGGTCGAAGAGCTGAACCTGGCTGAGGATATCAGGATGGCCGCCATGGCGGAGGCAGCAGCCTAAGAGGGTACCCTACATGTTTGTAGGTCTGAGCGGGCTAGCGAGGCAGAGACTTTAGCGCTCAAGGTGGCAAGGTTGTAGGAGCGGATCTAGGGTTTGGAGGCAGAGTTATCTAGGTTGAATGAGCAGGTCGTCACCTTAAAAGCCGAGAAGGAGCAACAGCAGGCCAGCCGTCTATTTCTCGTACTTCTGCCGATCCTAGTGTGTCACGGGAGTTGTACGAGATGTGGGTTCATGCTGAGGCTCAGCTTGACATGTATAAGTCTTTGAAGGCGTCCAGTAAGGTTTAAGAGGTGGAGCTTGTATACGTTCTTGTCTTGCATGCGCAACTCGTGAAGCCTGTGATTACGACCCTGGTACGCCCGGCGGGGATGATGATGAAGACGCCTTGGATGGGCTTGCCTCCGACCCTTGGTATGATGATGAGTATGCCGATGATGCTGATGAGGATGATGCGGTGTGAAGCCTTTGTACTTAGTTTTTTTTGTTTTGTTGTTTTTTCTATGGGGGCGTCTCTTTGGCCCTTTGTAAAATTTATTGGAGCTGAACATTTGAAATGGAACAATTGTCTTTTGCCGTGTATTTTCAGATTTTCTCTTTCCTTTTTTCCTCTCTCGTTGAAATTTTCTTTTGTGAGAAAGTCCCTGACTTTTCGGTCGTTTTCATGCAATGTTGATTTGGGCGGAGTTGAATATGGACCGATTTGAGGTCAAATATAAGTTAGTTCGAACGAGGTCGAGGTTTGATTGATTTGAGCGAGGTCGAATGTAAAGTAATTTGAGCGAGGTCGAATGTAAAATAATCCGACAAGGTCAAATGTAAAATAATTCGAGCGAGGTCGAATGTAAAATAATTCGAGCAAGGTCGAATGTTAAGTAATTCGAGCGTTGTCGAATGTAAAATAATTCGAGTGATCGAATGTAAAATAATTCGAGCGAGGTCAAATGTTAAGTAATTCAAGCAGTGTGGAATGTTAAGTAATTCGAGCAGTGTCGAATGTTAAGTAATTCGCAGTGTCGAATGTTAAGTAATTCGTAGTGTCGAATGTATATTCTTTGTGTTGTTGTGGTGTGCAACTTTGGTGGAGTTGTGCAAGAATGCTGCATACTGCTTTGTTTATTCATTCATTTGAGAATATTACATGTTTCTATTTGTTCCATGCATACATTTGAGAAGTTTCAGTCTATCTAGTCCCTTCATCGCTTGGCTTGGAGAAATAGTTGATAGGTGGGGCGTTGAATTCAACACTCAAACTTTGAGACGCCCTCTTCGTCGCCTCATTAAAAACCTCCCCGATAAAACCCAATTGGGACAAAACCCGAGTAACCCGAGTGAGGCAAAAAGAGTACGACTTGGAGGACGTCCATTTTTAGAAGTTGAGTATTTGAGGTGGGCGAGGTTCTATTTGTTTGGCAGTAGCTTTCCCTCCATTGTTTCTAGTTGGAATGATCCTTTATTTGCTGCCGTCGTGATTTTGTATGGCCCGTCCCAATTGGTTCCTAGTTTACCCTCTCTTGGGTCTTTGCTCGTCTATGTTTTGGCCTTGAGTACATAGTCCCCGAAATTGAGTTGTCTTACTTCGGCCTTTTTGTTGTAGTACCGTTCTACTTGTTGTTTCTGAGCTATCATTCTTATGAAGGCCATGTCTTTTCGCTCGTCTGCTTCGTCAAGGTCTTGCTTCCTGTTCTCGTCGTTGATTGGTCCGCTCTCATTGGAGAATCTCAAACTTGGTTCTCTGACTTTGATTGGTATCACTGCGCTAGTCTCATAGACTAGTGAATATGGCGTTTCTCCTGTGCTTGTTTTTGGTGTGGTGCGGTATGCCCATATCACTTCTGGTAGTAGTTATGGTCACAGTCCCTTGGCATCCTTGAGCTTCTTCTTCATGATGTTCAGTATTGTTTCGTTGGAGGATTCGGCTTGGTCATTGCCTGCAGGGTGATATAGCGTGGAGAGTATTGCTTGATGTGCCATTTCTCAAAGAATTTGGCGGTCTTTTTCCCGGTGAACTGGGATCCGTTGTCACAACTGATTTCTTTGGGGATGCCGAAACGGCATATGATGTTCCTTCATATGAATGTGATAACTTCCTTTTCGCGTATTTGGGCGAATGCACCTGCTTCTACCCACTTAGAAAAGTAGTCAGTTAAACCAAAAGAAAGTGTACATTACCCCGTCTCGTTAGAAGTGGTCCAACGATGTCCATTCCCCATTTTATGAACAACCATGTTGATGTGACTGAGTGGAGGTGCTCGCCTGCTTGGTATATCATTGGAGCATATTTTTGGCACTACTCGCACTTCTTAACGAAGTCGGCGACTTCCTTCTTCATGGTGGGCCAGTAATAGCCTGCTCGTACGAGGAATCTAACGAGGCTCGGTTGCCAGTATGGGCTCCGCAGTGGCCTTCACTTCCTCGAGGACGCGCCTCGTTTGGTTTGGCCCTAGGCATTTCGCCAAGGGACTTCCAAACGTTCTTTTGTATAAGTCGTGGTTGATGATGTTGTATCTGGCCGCCTGCATTCGAAGCTTCTTGGCTTCTTTCTTGTCTGATGGGAGTATTCCCTCCTACAAATATGCTATAATTCGGTTGCGCCAGTCCCAAGTTAAGTTTACAGAATGTACCTCTATTTGGTTCTATTGACAAATGGAGGAGGGTAACCACGTTTTCCTTTCCGCTTATATTCTTGATGGTTGCTGCTATTTTGGCGAGGCCATCTACCTCAATGTTTTGTGCTCGAGGTATGTGGTCGAGTTGACATTCATCGAACTCCGGCAGTAGTTTATGAATTTCTGCCTAGTACTTTTGTAGCCTTTGTTCTTTGATTTGGAAAGTCCCTGTGACTTGGTTGATAATGAGTTATGAGTCACACCGGAGGATGACTCATCGTGCTCCATACTTGAGAGCTAGTCTTAATCCTGCAATTACGGCCTCGTACTCGGCCTCATTGTTCGTCATATCGGGGCACCATATGGACTGGCGAATGACTTCTCCTGTTGGGACCTCGAGTACGAGTCCCAGTCCAGATCCTGAAGCGTTGGAAGCGTCGTCGGTGTATAGGACCCATAGGTTGGGTAACATGGGAGAGGTACGAGAAATTTCCCGCTCGACCTCAGGCATTATTTTGGCACTAAAATCGGCGACGAAGTCAGCAAGTACTTGCGACTTTATCGTTGTTCACGGCTGATATGTTATATTGTGCTCGCTTAATTCTATGGCCCACTTGGAAAATCTCCCCGATAGCTCGGGTTTATGTAGGATGCTTTTTAGGGGGAAGTCCGTGACCACCGAGATGTGGTGGCATTAAAAATAGGGTCTAAGCTTTCGTGAAGCTACGACCAATGCTAGGGCCAGCTTTTCGAGGTGGGGGTGCCTCGTTTCAGCGTCGATCAGGGTTTTGCTAATGTAATAGATGGGAGATTGTGTACCTTTGTTCTCGCGGACAACACTGCACTTACTACGTCGTCTGATACGGCCAAGTAGATTAAGAGACGCTCGTCGGGTTCTGCTTTGGCTAGTAGTGGGGGCGAGGACAAATACGCCTTTAGTTCTCTTAGGGCCTTGATGCACTCCGAATTCCACTGGAGTCCGTTGTCTTTTTTGAGTACGTTGAAGAATTTGTGGCATCTGTCGGAGGACCGTGAGATGAACCTCGCAGGGCGGCTATACGGCCTATCAGTTTCTGTACCTGTTTCTTACTGGTCAATATTTCAGGTATTCCCTCAATGGCTTTGATTTGGTCGGGGTTGACCTCAATGCCTATTTGCGACACCAGAAAATCGAGGAACTTCTTAGAGGTCACGCTGAAGGCACACTTTTCGGGGTTCAACTTCATGCTGTATCGCCTTAGTACATCGAAGGATTCCTTCTGGTGGTCGATGTGGTCCTCCTTTCTTTTTTATTTTACCACCATATCGTTTATATAGACTTCCATTGTTTTTTGAGTTGGTTTTTGAACATCTTGGTGACCAACCTTTGATAAGTCACCCCTGCATTCTTCAACCCGAACGACATGACTCTGTAGCAGTACGTCCCTTGATGGGTGATGAAAGTGGTCTTTTCTTGGCTCTCCTCCTCCATGAGGATTTGGTTGTAGCTTCATTAGGCGTCCAAGAAACATAACAACTCGTGCCCCGTTGTTGCGTCGATGAGTTGATCGATGTGGGGAAACATAAAGGAGTCTTTGAGGCAGGCTTTGTTTAGGTTTGTGAAATCTACGCCCCTGCGCCACTTCCCGTTTTTCTTCTTCACCATGACCACCTTGGCGACCCATTGGGGGTATTTCGACTCTTGGATAGAGCCGTTGGCGAGCAATATTTCTACCTCTTTACGGACGGACTCATTGATTGCGGTGTTGAATTTTCTTCTGATTTGTCGTACCGGCGGGTAGAGTGGATCGACGTTCATCTTGTGTGTAACAATGTCTTTTGGGATACCTGGCATATCTTTATGGGAGAAAGCAAATAGATCAACGTTGTCATTAAAAATTTATGAAATTTACCTGGTTCTGAGAGTTTGTGGCCTATGTAAGCCTTTTTGTTGTGGTCATTGCTATCCAGTTGGACGGGGTCAATGTCTTCTACCGTCGACCCTGTGGCTTCTATGACGTTGGGGTCTTTGATGACGTCTTTTTGTCTGCCATGTTCGGGCCCCGACTTCGGTAATTGCTATGCTTCTAAGCCCACTTCATTTAATTATTGAGTGTATGTGCAATTTTGGGCGATGCGGTAGCATTCTTGGGTTGTGCGTTGTTCACCGCGGATGCTGAAGATTCCCCACGTAGTGGGAAACTTGATGCCTTGATATAAGCTGGACGGGATGACCCTCATGGTGTGTATCCAAGGTCGCCCTATGATGGCGTTGTAGGTTGTGTACTGGTCCATGACATGGAACATTGTTTCGAGGGTGATTCCCCCGGCCAGAACGGGCATCGTTATCTCTCCTGAGGTTCGTTCAAGTGCATCGAGCCTCATTTGTGCGAGAACTCGGGTGTGGATAATACACGCGCCACTCCCGTCGTCTACTGTTATCCTTTTTACATCAGTATCTGAAATACACAAGGTAATGACAAGAGCATCGAAGTGAGGAAAGGTCAGACCGTGGGTATCTGACTTATCGAAGATGATACTGTCTTCGAGGTCATCATACAATTCATGCGTGATCGACCTCTTCAGTTTGTGTGTGGTGGTGAACTTCACATGGTTTATTTCTGCTTCATCTTCGCCGATGATCATTTGGATGGTGCAGGAGGGGGAGGGTGGCTTTGGAGGGCCTTAGTATTGTTCTCGTCCGCGGCCGAAGTTGGCTTTTCCCCGGTCGCTCATCAGCTCCCTTAGATGTCCTTGGTGAAGCATGTTCACCACTTCTTGTCGTAGGGCTATGCTGTACTTGGTCTTATAGCCCCACTCCTGATGGAACTCATAGAGGGCATTCGACTTTCTGGAATTTGGGTCAGACTTCATATTATGCGGCCACTTTACCTTGGGGCCGAGCTTCTCTAGGGCGTACACTATTTCTAAAGGGGAAACACAAAAATTGTGAGCAGATAAAACTGGAGGCATACCTCTTTTTTTCGGCGAGTCCCAGTGTGTGGCCTGGACGACCCTTCTGTTTGGCGAGGAAGTGGTGGGATGGCCGTTCTGACATATGGTTGATGCCTCTCTCGAAGGAGGCCTGCGCCTGAATGATCTCTTCGGCTATCATTACGGCGGTCTTTCCTCGACTCCGTCTGAACTGATGTTAGTCGTTGAGTTGGACCATTGAGGTCGTCCTCGTCTGCTCTCACCTAGGCACAATAAGCGTTGTTAATTTCTTCCCAAGTGGTGGGAGGGTATTTCACGAGTCTTCTTAACAACTTTCTGGTCGCCCTCGACCATTCCTGTTCAACCCATTTTGGAAGGCTGCCACCGCCATCCCTTCTGATACGTTTGGCAAGCTCATTCTTACTCTGTTGAACCGGGCGAGGAAGTCTCTGATTCTCTCTCCAAGCGATTGTCTGATGGCGAATATGTCATTCACCCTGGCCTCTGCTTTCTTAGCCCCGGCGTGGGCGGTGACAAACTTATCGGCCATTTCCTCGAACGTCGTTATCGAAGTGTTGGTAATTGTGAGTACCATGTTAAGGCTCCCCCTTTTAGGGTTTCGCCGAACTTCTTCAGCACCACTGATGGTACTTGCTCTTTTGAGAGGTCGTTTCCTTTTACTGTTGTGACGTAATGAATGATATGGTCTACAGGGTCTGTTGTGCCGTCATATATTTTCAAATATGGTGGCATTTTGAAGGTCTTGGGTATGGCATGCGGGGCTGCTTCCTCGGTGTACGACTGTCCAACGAACCGGCCAACGTCAAGTTTTGGTAGAAGTTTCGGGGGGCCCGGTATCTTATCAACCCTTTCTTGGTGCTCCCTTATTTGGTCGCGGAGCGCTTTATTCTCGTTCTCCATTTTCTTCCATTTTCTTCAGAATGGATGCAAACACTTCATTACCTGCATCAACAACGGTGTGAGTGTTACCTGTTGGGAGAGGAGCGGGCTGCTCGTTGACGGTTGTTGTGGCGTCTTCTCGTGCGGTGCTCCTACCCGTCCCTTGAGCAGGTTTGTCGAGTATGTTGTTTAGAGTACTCGTCAACCATGCCTCCAATAGTTTTTTCAATATTTGCGGCGCTTCCTCAGTTGGGGACGTGGAGGCTCCCCTTTTGCGTGAAACGGTTACACTCCCATGAGGGGGAGGTGATTCACTTCGCCTGGGTGTGGAACTCGGTGTCACATTCTCCTCGTCTTCCATGTCAACCTCGTTTATGGTGTTTGGGAGGTTGGCAGTGACATCCGCTACTACTTTCAATCTTTCGTCATCTTTTCCTGCCATTGTTAGCTCGTACAAAATAGGAAAAAGATGGCTATTGTTTTTGTTTTTTAGATCTAGAAGCAACTAATTTTAACTAGAACCTCCCCACAGACGGCGGCAAATTGTTTTACAAAAAAAGTGTTAAATCTTTTTTGTAATCGAATTAATGAGAAAATATAGGGTGAATCTGATGAGTTGTGTTTTGTTTTGATGACCCAACAAACTTTTATGTGAAGAACCACGTCGAGGACCCAATGCACATACAGTATCACAAGTCATCTATGTCTCCAGGAACTCCGGATCATTCATTGCTGAATAAGGGCGGATCAGCTGAGAGACGTGCTCCCTCATCGAACTCACAGATTGAAGAACAAGTCAACTTGACAGCTGTAAAAAGCTGTGATAGAAAAGTGACTGGCTGTCACTTCTCACGCTACAGTGTAGCAACAGTGCAGTAGTCACTTCCTTGTGGTTGAGTCTTATATCCTCTAGACATTGGGCATCCTTCTTGAGATGTGTAATGTATGAGAATATCTTGAAGCAAAAAGAACAATACAACTACTTGAGCAATTACTAACAATATTTTTTCAAGCATTAAGTGATCTCAAGCATTAAAGACTCAAGAGCTTCAAGAGCAAGAAGACAAATCCACTAAGGCCTACACAACGTGCTCATCAAGTATTGATAATGTCCTTAGTTGAGTTGTAATCTTGTATTTTGTTTTTCATTGTATCCTACTAGATTTTGTAGAAGCAACTAGTTAGGAATCTTTTTAACTCTTTATTCTCTAAACTTCTATGTGGCTAAAGCTAGTCATGAGTCAAAGTCTTTGTAACTAGATAGTGACAAAGTGGCTTGTAAGAAGTTAGTGTGTTGAAGTCTTTGTAAGGTTGCCTTACAAAGTGGCTTGTAATAGTTTAGATTACAAGTTAGTGAAGTTGAAATCCTACAAGTGTAGGTCGTGGTTTTTGTCCCCTTGAGTGGGATTTTTCCACGTAAAAATCCTTTGTCTCTTTACTTGTCTTTCTAGCATATAACTCTGTGGAAACTAGTAGAGGACCTGGTACCTCTACTGTTTGGTGGACTCTTAGGAACTATCAATTGGTATCAGAGTAGGTTCTTTCTAAACAGTTAATACCAAGAAAGGATCTGTAATGGCTGCTCCACCAAACTTCGAAGAGGGACAGTCAACATATCGACCTCCGAGGTTCAATGGTAAATACTATGGGTGGTGGAAGACTCGCATGCACGACTTCATCATGACTGAAGATTCAGAGTTATGGGACATCATTTGTGATGGACCTCACGTTCCTATGCACAAAGTGGGAGAGGTTGAATTGTTGGTGCCAAAAACAAGACTGGATTATAATGATGCCGATAGAAAAGCTGTGGAAAAGAACTATCATGCTAAGAAAATTCTAGTGTGTGGAATAGGACCGGATGAATAAAATAGAATTTCTGCTTGTTATTCTGCAAAAGCAATCTGGGAAGCCCTGCAGACAGCCCACGAAGGAACAACACAAGTAAAGCAATTAAAGATAGACATGCTCACTACTGAGTGTGAGCTGTTCAAGATGAAAGAATATGAAAATATACAAGACATGCATACCAGGTTCACTTCCATCATCAACGAGCTTCACTCTCTAGGAGAGATCATTCCCAGGAACAAGCTAGTACGAAAAATACGAAGTGTTCTACCTAGTTCCTGAGAAAGCAAAGTAAATGCCATCACTGAGGCAAAGGACTTGCAAGTCCTAACAATGGATGAGTTGATTGGGAACCTGAAGACTTACGAGATGAAAAGGAAAAAGGACAGTGAAAGAAGAGAGCCCAAAAAGGAGAAGAACCTGGTTCCCCAAGCTGAAAAACAAGAGTCAAGTGAGAAAGATCATGACATGGCCTATCTCATCAAGAGATTCCAGAAGATGGTTCGAAGGAATGGTGGAATACCAAGAAGAGGCAGCTCAAGCAAGCCTAAGAACCATGACTTGTGTCATAAGTGTGGTAAGCCAGGTCACTTCATAAAAAACTGCCCGCTACTAAGATACGTACAAATTCAACATGGACAAAGCTCCGAACAGGAACCAGGTTCCGGAAAGGAGATTCAGTAGGAAGAGTGCAGCTGACAATGTTGTAAGGCAAGCCCTTGCCGCTTGGGAGATTCATCCAGTGAATCAGAGGAGGAACCTGAAGCAGAAAACGGGTCCATGATGGCTGTTGAAAACAAGGCAAAGGAGTACGACTCATTGTTTTCTCTCATGGCTCAATCAGATGATGAAGAAGAAGATGACGACATCGAAGAGGTAAATTTCAGGGATGTTCAGAGAAATCTGAAATCCTACTCTCCTAAAAAATTGATGTCCCTGTCTAACGTTCTCATTGATACATAATATGTCCTAGTAGAAGATAAGGACCTTTTGACCACTGAACTAGGAGAAGTAGAACAAACTAGAGATGACCTATTAATGGTAGTAGAGGATCTAAAGAACACCTTAGCCAATCTTGAAAAAGAAAATAGAGGAGATAAAACTAGGTTGAATGAAAGAATAAATGATGTAGAACAAGAAAGAAATAACCTTCAAGATAAAATCTCATGTCTAGAGGAAACCATCCTGGATCTCAAATTAGAACCTGGTCCATCAAGTGTAAAAAAAGGAAAAGAAATAGCTAGTGAAAGATATGTCGCACTTGAGAAAGATCTGAATGAAGCAAGAGTAAGTATGTGTAGGGAGTTAGAGAAAAATAAAGAGTTTCCTGTGGAATTAAGTAAAGTGAAATCTAACTTAAAGAAGTCTCTAAATTGGACATGGTCGTCAGATGCTATCAATGCCATGTACCTTAACAACAGTGGAAGTAGGCAGGGAATTGGATTCCAAAAGGAGAAGACACCTTATAATCCTCACAGCAAATATGTCACAGTCTCTGACAATTGGCTTTGTACTCATTGTGGGAATAATGGACACTTTAAAGAAAACTGTCCAGCCAGAGACCAGTCAGTTAGGAAAAATAAAATATTTGCAGGCAGGCGAAAACCTGAGCAGGGACCTGGTCCCAGCAAGAAACACAAAGTCCTGCCAGCCTGGACTAGAAGAGTTCTCATTCATCCATTTCCAAATTACAAGGGACCCAAACTTGTTTGGGTTCCTAAATCTAACCACTAACTTGCACGTGCAGGGATCAGCGAGGGAAAATGGACTAAAGTGGATCATGGACAGTGGAGGCTCAAAGCATATGACTAGAAATACTATGGATTTTCTCTCACTGAAGGCCCTGCAAGGAGGGGATGTATCCTTTGGAAATGGAAAGAGAGGCTACATCCTTGGTGTTGGAAGAGTTGGAAGATCACTGGAAAACTCAATAGAAAATGTTTACTATGTGAACGGACTAAAATACAGTATTTTGAGTGTTTCACAAATCTGTGATAAAGGAAATAAGGTGGAATTTTTGTCAAAAACATGCACTGTTACAAGTCTAGTAACTGGAGAGGTGGTGCTGATAGCCAAAAGGTACAAAAACATCTATGTTGCTGATTTCAAATCTTTGGAAGCAGGTGAGGTGAATTTCCTAAAGGCAATAGAAGATGATGCTGAATTGTGGCACAGAAGACTGGGGCATGCCAACTTCTCTTTGTTAAACAAATTGATAAAGAGGAACCTGGTTCGTGGTCTGCCAACGTCAAAATTCAAAGACCACAAAGTATGTGATGCCTGTGCAAAAGGGAAACATGTAAGGTCATCCGTTAAACCAAAGAAGGATGTCAGCACATCCAGGTCTCTTGAACTCCTCCATATGGATCTATGTGGACCAATGAGAATTGCTAGTAGGGGTGGAAAGAGATACATTTTTGTGATTGTGGATGACTACTCAAGATTCACCTGGACACTGTTTCTTCGATCAAAAGACAAGACATTTGAGATATTTGTGGCCTTTGTTAAAAGAATTCAAGTGAAAATGAACATCAAGGTAGCTTGCATCAGATCTGATCATGGAACGGAGTTTGACAATGCAAGATTTGATGAATTTTTTATTGAGAATGGAATTACACACAATTTCTCAGTTCCAAGGACTCCTCAGCAAAATAGTGTGGTAGAACGGAAGAACAGGACCCTGGAAGACATGGCTCGAACGATGCTCATAGACAGTGGGATTGCAAAGAATTTCTGGGCTGAGGCAATCAACACAACGTGCTACTTGGTGAAGAGGTTCATGATCAGGTCCCTCCTGAACAAAACTCCCTATGAACTGCTCAATGGAAGAAAGCCCAAGGTAACTCATCTAAGGGCTTTCGGCTGCAAATGCTACGGGTTGAACAATGGGAAGGATCAGCTGGGAAAATTTGATGCCAAGAGTGATGAAGGAATCTTTCTGGGCTACTCCTCTCAAAGAAAAACATACAAAGTGTTCAATAAAGAACTCAATGTGTGGAAGAGAGTGTTCATGTACTCTTCAATGAATCTCCATTCTCAACCAAAGACAACAATGGTGATGATCAAGACAATGAACCACTTCTGGTTCCAGGAGAAATCTCTGATGTGTCAAATGGGAAGGCTGGCATGCTAAGTCAAATAAAGGAGACATTGGAAGACAACCCAACAATTTCCTCAGGACCTTAGGAGGAACCTGGTACCCCTATCTCTCCCATAGAGGCTGAGGAAAGAGTTGAAGATGCAGTGGAAAGCACTCCTCAAGCTGCAGAACAGGAATCACAGGGAAGCCCAACCAACATGCCAAGTACCTCTACCAATCAGATTCAGGTTCCAAATTGGAAACATAAAAGCTCTCACCCACTTGATAACATAATCACCCCTTTTGATTCTGGAATTCAAACCAGATAAAAAACTAGAAATTCCCTAGCCTTCTCAGCCTTTCTGTCCCAAATTGAACCTAAAAATATTAAGGAAGCTCTAAAAGACGCTGACTGGATTGTGGCTATGCAAGAGGAGCTCCATCAGTTTGAGAGAAATAAGGTTTGGCACTTGGTACCTCGACCCTCAGGTAGAACCATTATAGGGACCAGGTGGGTGTTCAGGAACAAAATGGATGAGAACGGGAAGACTACTAGAAACAAAGCAAGGCTGGTGGTTCAAGGCTACAATCAAGAAGAAGGGATTGATTATGATGAAACATTTGCTCCAGTTGCTCGTATGGAAGCCATTCGAATTCTCATTGACTTTGCATCCCATATGGAATTCACCTTATTCCAAATGGATGTGAAGAGTGCATTCTTAAATGGTTGTCTCAAGGAAGAAGTGTATGTCAAGCAACCCCCTGGGTTTGAAAGCCATGTTCATCCAGAACATGTGTTCAAGTTAGACAAAGCCCTGTATGGGTTGAAGCAATCCCCTAGAGCGTGGTATGAAAGGCTATCAAAGTTTCTACTCGACAATGGTTTTACTAGAGGGAAGATAGACAACACCTTGTTTCTAAAGAAACGAGGAAGGAACCTTCTCATTTTCCAGGTCTATGTGGATGACATTATTTTTGGAGCTACAGCAAACTCTTTGTGTAAAGAGTTTGCAACGCTTATGGGAAGTGAGTTCGAAATGAGCATGATGGGGGACCTGAACTTCTTCCTGGGTCTTCAAATCAAACAGTCCATCAAGGGCACGTGCATCAATCAGCATAAATACATCAAGGAACTACTCAAAAGGTTTGATATGGAGACTTCCAAGGTTATTGACACTCCCATTGCAGTGGCCGCCAAACTTGACATGGATGATGCTGGCACCCCTGTAAATCAAACCATGTATAGATGGATCATTGGATCACTTCTCTATCTTACAGCCAGCAGACCAGACATAGTCTTCAGTGTGGGACTGTGTGCAAGATTTCAATCTAATCCCAAGGAGTCACATCTGAAAGCAGCTAAGAGGATCCTACGCTACCTCAAAGGCACACAGGACCTGGTCCTTTACTATCCTTCAGGTGACAATTTTAATCTTATCGGTTATGCTGACGCTGACTATGCAGGTTATCTTGTAGATAGGAAAAGCACTCCAGGGATGGCTCATTTTCTTGGATCTTGCCTAATCTCCTGGAGCACAAGAAAGCAGAACTCAGTAGCACTATCCACAGCTGAAGTAGAATATGTTGCAGCTGCTTCTTGTTGTGCTCAACTGTTGTGGATCAAACAACAATTGGAGGATTTTGGAGATTTCATTGACAACATTCCACTCCTATGCGACAACACAAGTGCACTCAATATGGCAAAAAACTCTGTTCAACACAAAAGAACTAAGCACATTGATGTGAGGCATCACTTCCTCAGAGACAATGTTGAAAAGGGACACATCTGCATGAGATTCTTGCACTGAAGATCAAATTGCAGACATTTTCACCAAAGCTCTTGGAAGAGAACACTTTGATAAGAACAGACTAGTGTTGGGCCTGCTTAGACCTAACTAGGAACCTGGTTCTCTTATGGCTAAAAATGATATACTTGGAAATAAGATGCTAAGGTGTTTTCCTGGCAAAGTCTAACTCACCTAAATACCGTTGCAGGTAGACACGCATGGTGACTACAGAACTCAATGAAGCAGCATCATACACCATACAAAGACTGAAGGATCTCTTTTAAAATAAAACATGTAAGGGACCCAGTTCCCTTACGCCATGTTAGTAAGTATATGTGTTCTTTCCCTCTCCATAAAAAAGGTAACTGCATTAATTATTACTGCCACTATTCCTTCTCTCTCTCCACCTTTTCAGCGACACATCAATCACATCCGTCTCTCCACCCTTAAACTTCCCTACACGTTTTCCCATTTCTCAAAAAACCGTAAATTGGACCCGTTTCCTTTTCTTCCCATTCCCTCCTTCCTTGATATTGTTTCTATCCTCTCTCTCCATCACATTACTCAGACCTTCATCTGCACTTAACAGCTTCACTCATTTCTTTACCTACTCCTCTTACTCCTTGCTTCACACTGTGCACATGGCTTCCCAAGAAAATATCTCCCCTTCCACCATTACCGCTGACCTCAACTCAACCCCCGTTGAGTATCAGGGCTTCTCACCCTTGAAGGAGATACCTCCTGCCTCTGTGTCACCTTCATCTCCGGGGCCTTCAGTTCCTGAAGCTTCAATCCCTTTGTCTCCACCATCTCCATCCTCTCCAAAAACCCTAACTTCTGCAAAAAAAAAACTTCACCACTGTCTTCCTCTGTACCACCATCTGGGCCTCTCACCTCTGAAACTTCTCCTGTCTCTGAAGATTCATAGGATGATCCAAATCAGTATATCAACTCCGCTTTTCTACATCCTCAGCCTCCCATGGAATCACCAGAAAAAGAAGCTGCTGAAAACATCATTGCCTTTTCTTCAGAAAAACCCTCTGACAGTGCTTTTTCTCTTCTTGAGACTCAAGGAGCATCCTCATCCATTCTAGAGGATGAAGGAACCATGGTTCTCTTCGAATCTCCTCGCCATGAGACTTCTCCCTCAAAACCTGGAAAGGGACCTGGTTCTCCATCCTCTCATTCTCCCGCTGACAAAATCTTTTACAGTCCTCCTCTTGAATCCATCCCTCCTCTCGATGAGCCTGCGCATGATGATGATGAGGACGACATGGTTCTCAGTGCCAGATTCAAACTTCGTCATGGGGTACCTTCTTCAACACCCTCAGTAAAGAGACTATCCACTAGACTTCAGAAGAAGGAGGCAGTGGATCGGGCTCTTGAGAAGAGCAAGAAAGCTAACAAGCCAAAACGGAGGTGTCTGGTAAAGGATGGTCAAATTGTAGTGGACAAGGATATTCCAGTTGTGGAGGTTGACGACGACACTATTGAGGAACCTAGTTCTCTAGTAGGTCAAAATACGGTCGTGTCTAAGAAGAGTGTGAAGCCATCAGTCTTCAAGGTTGCAGAAAAGATCAAGAAGAAAAGTGTTGGGGAGGTCAGTAAACTAAAACCTGTCTCTGCTAAATCCAAAGGAAAGTCAGTACAAGTGTCAGGCAAACGTAAACGCGAAGAAGACAGAGTACCAGCAGAGGAACCTGGTTCTGCTCAAGTTGCCAAGTGGAAGGAGAACATTCATAGGCAAGTTGTGTTGTCAGGGTGCACCATTGACCCTGAAATCCTTGATATGCCAGGCATGAGCCAACTCATGGCTATGCTTGAGTTCCAGAAGTGGGAACATCTTTTGACTGTAAGTGGGGCTAAAGTCTATGAGGATGCTGTACGGGAGTTCTATGATTCCTTCTTCCTTCCTGTTGAAGGTCATGTTTGTGTCTTAGTGGGGAATGTAGACATCGTGTTTGATGATGTCTGTTTGGGGGAAATTATGGGCATTCCATTAGAGGGTCTATCTTCAGTTGATCCGTCCAAGGAATACCTTTCAAAAAATCATTATCAAGTCTGGGTCTGTTCAGCATGGGGACCGGGTCCATAAGAAGTCTATGTTGCCTGTTTATCAACTTCTCTTTGAGTTGGTGAACAAAGTTCTTCTTCCTAGGGCTGAAAGACGCTCAGTTGCATCTAGAGCTGATCTTATTATGATGGAGGCACTTGACAACTTTACTCCTGTAAACTTGCCCGCTCTCATGATCAGCCATATGGACAAGGTGGTCTCACTCAAGGATGGTAATCATGGTCTTCCCTATGGTTATTGCTTACCAGGGTCTTTGAACACTTCAAGGTACCTCTCAACAACCCTCGCGTTGGCACACACAAATAGAGCTTCACCAAGACCACTCTTGAGGAGTGTGAATGCATTGAGAAGGCTGGGGGCAGCAACTCTACCATTTCTCAAATGATCAATGCCCTCAATGCTGCCCAGGACACCATAAAGAGGCTAAAGGGTCAAATTGCCATCATGGAAGCGTCAGGTCTCTCTGATAAGGGACCCGGTTCTACTAATGCATCTAATGCAGATGTGGCCCGCCTGACCAAAGAAAATGCTGAGTTGAAGCAGCAAGTTGATGATCTCAAAGAAAAGCTTCTTCAGGAACAGTCCTCTGCAAATGCACGCATGGACTTGGTCCTTCGCACTCTCGCTGCCTCTACCTCTAAGCCTTCCTCATCTAGTGCTCCCCAGGATCCCTCTCCTCCTTGTTCTCTTCTATGTTGTGGTCGGTAGTTATGAATGTTGTTTCTTTTTGTTGTTTTGGGTTGGATAACATATGTTTGATCCTATATTGGAAAATCCAAATGAAGTCTATTGCTTTTGAGCAACGACTTCAACAATGTTTTTAAGTCTTTTTGTGATTAATGAAATCAGTCTTTGCTTGTTCTATCTGATGCTTATCTGACATCTGTTCTATCTTCTACCATGTTGTGTGCACACAAGGGGCATGAGTTAACTTTCATGGACTTCCTTCATTTTTCTTACCTGTGTATGCCTTTTTATGATGCCAAAAGGGGGAAGTTAGCGAAAAATTGGGAATTCTGACCTACTTGTGCATTGTTTTAAGGGGGGAAGCAAATCGACATGGGGAACTCATTAAGAACCTGGTTGGTGATGTGTTGCACTACTAGTTGACCTACTTGTGCATTGTTTTAAGGGGGAAGCAAATCGACATGGGGAACTTGTTAGGAACCTGGTTAGTGATGTGTTGCATGACTAGTTCACTTCCCAATTATAAAAGTTTGTCATCATCAAAAAGGGGGAAATTGATGAGTTGTGTTTTGTTTTGATGACCCAACAAATTTTTATGTGAAGAACCAGGTCGAGGACCCAATGCACATACAGTATCACAAGTCATCTATGTCTCCAGGAACTCCGGATCATTCATTGCTGAATAAGGACGGATCAGCTGAGGGACCTGCTCCCTCATCTGACTCACAGATTCAAGAACAAGTCAACTTGACAGCTGTAAAAAGTTATGACAGAAAAGTGACTGGCTATCACTGCTCACGCTACAGTGTAGCAACAGTGCAATAGTCACTTCCTTGTGGTTGAGTCTTATATCCTCTAGACATTGGGCATCCTTCTTGGGATGTGTAATGTATGAGAATATCTTGAAGCAAAAAGAACAATACAACTACTTGAGCAATTACTAACAATATTTTTCAAGCATTAAGTGCTCTCAAGCATTAAAGATTCAAGAGCTTCAAGAGCAAGAAGACAACTTCACTAAGGCCTACACAACGTGCTCATCAAGTTTTGATAATGTCCTTAGTTGAGTTGTAATATTGTATTTTGTTTTTCATTGTATCCTACTAGCTTTTGTAGGAGCAACTAGTTAGGAATCTTTTTAACTCTTTATTCTCTAAACTTCTGTGTGGCTAAAGCTAGTCATGAGTCAAAGTCTTTGTAACTAGATAGTGACAAAGTGGCTTGTAAGAAGTATTACAAGTTAGTGTGTTGAAGTCTTTGTAAGGTTGCCTTACAAAGTGGCTTGTAATAGTTTAGATTACAAGTTAGTGAAGTTGAAATCCTACAAGTGTAGGTCGTGGTTTTTGTCCTCTTGAGTGGGATTTTTCCACGTTAAAATCCTTTGTCTCTTTACTTGTACTTCTAGCATATAACTCTGTGAAAACTAGTAGAGGACCTGGTACCTCTACTGTTTGGTGGACTCTTAGGAACTATCAGAATCCTAGTTAAGTATAATAACTACCAGATCTGAAATATAAAGATATCAATGATATAGGACCGTGTCCGAAAATATTGAATGCCAACTACAAATGCTCAATGATTGTCAATGAATGAAGAAATGAAAACATGCAATAACTGTAGATAATGGCAATAAATGTAATAAGAAGGAATTCATCACCCAAATGTTTAGATAACTTAGATGATTCTCCTTCCGACAACAACGTGGGATAATATAAAATGAAGGTGGACAAGAAATCCTTGGATCTTGTGAATAAAGGATGTATATCGAGCAATGGAATCAGTGGACAAGACAAGCTTTTGTATATTCTTTATAGTCAACCCTTTACATTGTGTTCTTATCAGAAAAGTGAAGATCCTTTTTTGCTCTTTATCTCTTCCTATTTATAAGGGATATTCCTAAGAAACCCTAAAAAGTTTGACTGAAGGAATATCCAATGGAATATTCCTTCTCTCCATTCTAAACCTTATTCTAATCGTTGCTCCCATACGTTCTTTGCTCGACCTCGGCGCTAATCCTTCTTTAGGTGATTCCTCGCCATTGATCCGTGATCGGCTTTAACCCCAACCACGTCCTGTCCATATGTGGTTATTAAGTTTAGTCCAAATTTTGACCAATACACTTACCACTTCGCCATAACTTTTCGTCATTTATTTTGTACTACCACTAATTCCTTGGTTAGCGTAGTACCTTTTTTATACTCCATACACTTCAATATAGATGATATAGTTTGACTTGACGTAAAGTTAAAAAAATAAGACTTTTAAAATATATGATCCTAAAAGCTTAAGGGGCAAAATCTTTGTGGGGTTATAACATTTTAAAGTTATCATTAATGGTAAAATGGGTAAAATAAAAAGTTTAAACTTAAATTGTTTCCAAATATAGAAATGTGTCATTCATTTTTAAATGGACTAATAAGAAAAGTGTGTCATTTAAATTAAACATAGTGAGTGACTTTGAACAACAATAGAACTTCAATCATGTGATAGTGATTGTAGATATTGTTATAATGAAGATTATTGCCTCCAATGCTTGGGGTACAAGGTCTTATGCTGGTATTTTGTTGTTTACCTCGAAATATGAGTAACAATTAAACTTGTAATGTGGTTATAAGGATACGCAATCTTATTCAATGCCAAATGATAAACGAATAGATAAATAGATGGATTTAAACGATTAAGATAAATCATGCCAGTGTTGTTTGCAAGCTATCGACCTCGATTTGGAGTGGGCTCGAGATCAAGCGTTAAGAGCAATAAGAACAATATCAAATTATAATCAAGAAAAAGACCAGAGTATTGTTATTTCTTAGTAAGTGAATATAATTCGTGATGATTACAAATGAACAATGTTCCTCTTTATATAGTAGAGGAATCCTAAATAAGGTATAATTCCAATTTCGGAAGTAAAATCTATGATTGGTATCAATAACCCTTAGCGGTTCTGTCAATCTCGAGATTCCCGCCGAGATTTATCTCGCTATTCCGTTCCTCGGTATCGATCGTGTCCGATCTCGATCTTTCGGTCTTCGTGTTCCTCGAGCTCGAGCTGGCTTCGATATGAACTTAATATCGAGGCAGACCCACGAGCCCATAAAATCGGACGTGCTCAATTTTAACCGTATGCAGATAGTCCCCGCGTTTCTTAGAATAAGATGATAAGAAATGACTTAAGTCTCGATTCCTATGTACCTCGATCATGATGTAGTTTCCATGACGTAAGCGATGGACATGACCGAAACGTCCCGTCGGTTCGGTCCCCAAAACCATCAATGTATCAATCGTCGGTCGGCCACTAGTGATATCGAAACGTCGTCACAAGCCTATAAATACCACCTCTTTTGTTTATTCAAACTTTACTTTTCTTTGATTACAAACTCTTGACTCCCCAATTCTCTTTATTTTTCTCTCATCGCCGCCAATTACGCCACCATTGTTTTTACCGGAACCACCAATTATACACCTTCTTTCTACTTTCTTCACACACACAAATGGCAAAAGCCTCCAAAACTGTGTCGCAAGAGGAAAAGGCTCCTTCTTCCTCTTCCAGGCCAGCCAGTGATAAGACGCCGGTAGAACCGGGTCCCCATGAATACGTTTTTGGCCCATGTGTCCTTAAAAATGACTTTAATCTCGAGAACCCTTCATCGGTGCCCGGCCGATGCGAACACGTGTCGATGTACATGTGTTCAATTACTGAGGGCCATGTCGAGGCCATGGAGAAGGACTGCAAATGGGGTTCGGGTGTAGTGGTGCTCATAACTACACTTGAAGAGAGCATCACCACACACGTGAAGGGGTTCTTAAGTGTTTACACTTACCCCTTCACATTGGGTCCCGTCGACACGGTGATTTTCGACTTCTGCAGGAGGTATGAAGTCACCCTTGTTCTGCTCCATCCTTTACTTTGGCGCATAGTGATCATGTTGAGCTTCTTTTCCAACGAGCCGGGGGGTTGGAGTTCACTCTGAACTATCTTATACGGTTGTACCGCCATCGACTCTATCGAGGGATAATTAAGCTTCAGTGTCGAGAAACAAAGACTTTATTCTCGAGCATCGACGAGGATAAAGATCGAGGCTGGATGAGCTTATTCATACGGGTGAGGACTTGCAATATAATACCGAAGGAAAATATGTCGTTCCCTGAGGAATGGAATCTCAAATGTACGTGTTTTCCATTTTTCAATTCTTTTGTTTCTTTTGATTTTGCCTAACATTTCTCTTTAATCATGCAGCTGTCCCTTGGATGCCTCAGGCGATGCTCGATTTTGAATACTGGATCCAAAAGCTTGCCTCTACTTCCACTCATGTCGAACGCGTATGGAGGGGTTTGGCAAAAGGCAGGTGGGAGGCCAAGAACCATGGTAAGGATCTCTGCTTACCTATTCCGAAGTAATTACATGCTTTGTTCATTACAAATCTTTCTTCATGTAGGTCTGACCAAAAACGTCATTCTAAGGCCTACGAGTGGAGGAGGAGAAGCCAAG
The DNA here is from genome assembly GCA_005239495.1 of Nicotiana undulata. Taxonomy (NCBI): domain Eukaryota; kingdom Viridiplantae; phylum Streptophyta; class Magnoliopsida; order Solanales; family Solanaceae; genus Nicotiana; species Nicotiana undulata. The sequence continues at coordinate 26,679 of MDKH01052764.1, forward strand.
TCTTCGGCTCCGAAGCCGGAAAAGGATAAGAAAAGAAAATATGCCTCGCAGTCCGAGGTTTCCAAACCCAAACCTCGAAGGGTGAGGAGAAAAATGGTCGCTCTTTCGGCGGACACAGTTCAAAAGTTGAGAGATCAGGATGAAGAAGAATAAAAAGAAGACACTTCGGTGGTGATAGTCCGCCCTAGGAAGGTCGTCGAGGTTGCCCCACTTTCCGAGCTGCCACCCGCTGTAACTAAGCCTCGTATCGAGGAGGTTTCGAAGAAAACTTTGGGGTTGAACCCCGGGTCTCCAGAGGTCGATGTGGTTTCTCGATCAACAACTTCTACACCGGTGGGGCCGGTACCGAAACTCAGAAGGTCGGACAGAGCGCCTCGAGGGATTCGCTCGGGTCCATGATAATAGGTCAACTTCCTTCAATGCTGATTTTTTCTGAAGAAGCAATAAGGGAGTCCCGAGGGCTGAAAACTCTCGAGATCGGTGGAGGCTTAGCGTAGGTGATCCTTTCTAGGATTTCTTCGTGCGGTTGATGATGCCTATGATCTTAATGATGCTTCGATCCTTATGGCGGAGGCCCAACGTCTTTTTTCCAAAGTAAGTGCCAGTCATTTTTTGATTATTTTCTCTTCGCCTCTTTCTTCATAAATCTAACTGGTGTTTTCTTCTTTGTATATGCCTATGCCAAATTCTGAGCTGACCTTAGTCAGTGTGAAGCCGAACTCCAAAGGGACTTGGAAGAAAGAAACGCCCTGAAGTTACTTTGTGGCCAAAAGGACGAGGTCATAAAGGATCGTCAAGCAGACATGGCCAAGGCTCGTGAAAAGGAAGACGAGTTAGATAATCAGGTAACCACCCTTCTAATAAAGTATAGAATCGATTCGACTATGGATTCTAACATTTCGCTATCTCAGCTGCAGCAGAAGGTAGAGAAGATCGAGTTGCTCTGGGCAGAGGTCGATCATGTCAAGGTCGACTGTGATTAGTGGAAAGAGAAGATAGACCGCCTTGCTGCGGAAAAGGAGGCAGCTTTGGCCAAACTATCTTCGGCTGAGGCCCAACTTCGAAGCCTCAGAGAGCAAAGTTTGGCTCCGACCAAGAGGGTCGAAGAACTCGAAGCCGGGCTTGCTGAGGCTAAGGCGGAGACCGAATAGACCAAGGGCATGGTGGACAAGTCCATTGCCATGTACCGGTCCGATGCTGAGGCTGTTCAAACACAGCTAAGGGAGGCCTCCGACCAGGAGCAGTGGCGTAATGATTTGGCAAAGTGCCAATCTAGGAGAGAATCCCTCTAGGAAATTCATGCTCGAGGTTTTGACCTCTCCGGGGAAATTGCTTGGTCCAAAGAGCTCGAGACTGAAGCCAGGAAGCTCACCTCTTCCGATGATGAGGATGATGACACAGAGGGCAGCCGAGGCGGGTCCGTAAATGGAGAAGAAAGAGATGAGGCCGCTGCAGAAATTGCTCATGGAGAAGCTGCTCGAGAGGAAATCGGTCCTGAGGGGACTAGCCCCGATCGTAGTTAGATTTTATTTTCTCTTCTTTTTTTGTAAGGTGTTGATTGGCCTCTTGTACATATTTTTTGACATATAATAGAGAGACTCTTTCTTCGAATGCCTTCAAAAATTCCAAGTTTATATATGTTTCTGTATTTATTGAGAATGTTGGAAATTGCCATTGTTGTAATCTTACTAACTTCAATTCGATGCCAAAGTAAGCCCTTAAGTTTTTCATTCTTACGAGGGTAAGTACCCGAGTTCGAAAATTTGTTCGATATTCTATTTCGGGGGTGGATCGATCGAACTTGCAGATCTGTTATCCAGGTTCAAATGAATCTTGAACTTAGGACAAAGTAAACCCTTAGGTTTTTATCAAATGATTGTTATGTTTTTCGAGCTTACAACAATATACCCCTTAGGGTTTTTGGGTGAACCTTCGAGCTATAATTGACTTTTATTTGAGCTCGGAATAGCGAAACACTTTGGTCCGAATGGAGTGAGAACGAGGTCTCAAACTCTTAATTGTATTGGCCCTTAGGATCTTTAGGTTTCCCCTTAGGGGCTTTAGATCGGGCCGATTCGGCCTCTAAAAATGGATATTATTTTTACCTTTTCGGCTAAAAGACTTAGTGAAAATTTTCTTTATGCCTTAGCATATGTTTTTTGTACCCATTGGGTTTTTTGAGGGTCCGATGATCGGAACCCTATTTTTCTTTTCGTGCCTTAACGTATTTGTGTTAAGATAATTTGATACCCCTTGAGGTTTTTTCAAAGGCTGATATTTTCGAAGCCTTTAATTATTCGGGGGCTGATTTTATCGAAGCCCTTTTTTATTTGCTTTGCCGAGGGTAGTAATTGGTTTTTCGAAGTATTTGAAGTCCTTTCATTTATAATAGAAGTCAGACATCTCCGAGCCGCATTATTTTGGTCGTAGCCTTTAATGTGGCCGTAACCTTTAATATGGTCGTAGCCGTTAATATGGCCGTAGCCTTTAATGTGGCAGTAACCTTCGGGTATGTCTCTTGGACTTATTTCCTGATAACATTTCGAACATGTTCGAAATGTTAGTTCCCCAATGTGATGGACTTGGCCTATATATCGAGGGGTGCCTCTTTGAGGTCTTATGATTTCGAACTAAGATAGCTCGAGTGTGCAGTCCTCGAGTGTTAGAGGTATGCTCGTACTTGGCCCTTGAGCCATTTTTCACAAGTGTTAGTTTTGCACAATAGATTAGAATCATAAGTACATGACTCGTATAGTAGAAAATTTACTTTGAAACATGAGATGTTCGAGAAAAGAGAATGCTTTTTTGAATAATTTATAGATGCGTACATGTTTTGTTGTCGGGACTCGGCTAATATATATGGACACGTTTCATTCGACCGTTTGGCCCATTACAAAATTCTTCCTATCGAGACCCATTGATACTAGGTACTTTTCTTGAACACATAACATCCGAGGGTGATGCCCCCCAGTATTCGAGGTTGATTGAAAAGAAGCCTTGAATACTGTTAAATTATCCTCAGGTAGCACATAATTGTTGCCTCGTTAGAAACCTCGCCGTAAAAACCCATTTGGGATAAAAACCGGTCTAAGGGAAAAAGAGTGCAACACATACTTTAAAACTCGAGGTCTCGATTTCTCGAATCGAATTCCTACAATGAGTTAGTTTCGAATATTTATGTAAGTAAAAGAAAAGAGAAAGTCATACCTTAGCAATAATACCTCTTAAGGAGTGATATTTTCCAGTTATTCGACAATGGTTCGTTGTTCATTGTTCCGAGCTTGTAAGGTCCTTTCCGACTGTGTCGTGGATTTGGTAGGGTCCTTCCCAGTTAGGACTGAGTTTCCCTTCATTAGGGTCTCGAGTGTTTATGGTGACTTTCCTTAGGACTAATTCCCCGACTTTGAATTGTCGAAGATTGATTCTTCTATTGTAATACCTCTCGATTCGTTGTTTTTGTGCAGCCATTCGAACGAGTGCATATTCTCGTCTTTCATCTAACAACTCGAGGCTAGTATTCATGGCCTCACAGTTTGATTCCTCTTTTGAATATCGGAACCTGGCGCTGGGCTCTCCTACTTCGACGGGTATCAAGGCTTCAGAGCCGTACGCTAAGAAAAATGGAGTTGCTCATGTACTGGACTTCGAGGTTGTCCGATAAGCCATAGGACCTCGGGCAAATTTTCTCTCTACTTCCCTTTGGCTTCGTTTAGCCTTTTCTTCAAGTTTTGAATGATAGTTTTGTTCGTTGACTTGGCATGTCTGTTCCCACTCGGGTGATACGGTGTCGAGAGTATCCTCTATATTTTATGATCTTCGAGGAATTTCACCACTTTGATGCAGACGAACTGTTTGCCGTTATCACATACTATTTCTGCGGGTAACCCGTATCGGCATTCGATGTGATCCCATATAAAATCGATCACTTCTTTTTCCTTAACTTTTTCGAAGGCCTCTGCTACAACCCATTTAGAGAATTAATCAGTCATAAATAATATGAACTTAGCTTTACCTGCGGCCGGTGGTAGAGGACCGACGAAGTCCATTCCTTATTTCATGAATGGCCATAGGGATAAGACCGAGTGAAGTTGTTCGCCGGGTTGGTGGATCATCGGTGCAAACCTTTGACATTTTTCGTATCTCGAACGAACTCCTTAGAGTATTTTTCCATGCTATCCCAATAATATCCTGCTCTGACAACCTTTCGAACTAGTGACTCAGCGCCAGATTTATTTCCACGAGTGCCTTCGTGGATTTCTTGTAGAACATAGTCACTCTCTCCTGGTCCCAAGCATACTGCCAATGGACCATCGAACGTCCTCTTGTACAATGTTTCATCTTCGTCTAATGTGAATCGAGCGACTTTGGTCCGTAAGGCCCTCGATTCTTTTGGATCCTACGGGAGTTGCCCATTCTTCAAATATTCAATGTATTTGTTTCTCTAATCCCAAGTTAGACTCGTACAGTTTATTTCAGCATGTCCTTCCTCGATCACAGACCTCGAGAGTTGGACGACAATCCCCGAGCTGATCTCATCTTCTTCGACCGATGACCCCAAATTGGAAAGTGCATCGGCCTCGGTGTTTTGCTCTTGTGGGATGTGTTGTATAGTCCATTATTTAAAATGGTGCAAGGTTACCTGCAATTTGTCTAAGTACCTTTGCATCCTATCTTCTCGAACTTCGAAGGTTCCGTTTACCTGGTTTACCACCAGTTGGGATTCACATTTAGCTTCAATTACTTCGGCTCCCAAGCTTTTAGCTAGCTCGAGACCTGCAATCATGGCCTCATACTCGGCCTCGTTGTTAGTCAATTTGGCAGTTTTAATGGATTGTCTAATAATATTGCCCGTAGGCAGTTTCAAAACAATACGAGCCCGGACCCTTTCATATTCAAGGCGCTGTCCGTGAAGAGGGTCCATACCCCTGATGATGTACCCAATATAAGTAGAAGTTCCTTTTCCACTTCGGGTACGAGGGTTGGCGTAAAATCAGCCACGAAGTCCGCTAAAATTTGAGACTTAATGGTCGTTTGGGGTTGATATTCAATATCATACCCGCCAAGTTCGACGGCCCATTTGGTCAATCGACATGATAATTCGGGTTTGTGCAAAACATTTCAGAGTGGATAAGTGGTGATCATGGGATGACACCAAAAATATGGCTTTAATTTTCTAGATGCGCTTATTAATGCAAGTGCCAATTTCTCTAAGAGTGGATACCTAGTTTCAGCATCTCCTAGGGTCCGACTCACTAATAAATAGGACACTACGTACCTTGCTCTTCTCGAACTAATACACTACTTACCGTTATCTCGGACACTGCCAAGTATAGGTACAACTTCTCATATTCCTTTGGAGTATGGAGCAAAGGTGGGCTCGATAGGTATCGTTTCAATTCCTCCAATGCTTGTTGACATTCCGAGGTCCATGTAAAATTATTTTTCTTTTTGAGTAAGGAAAAGAACATGTGGCTTCGATCTGATGACCTCGAAATGAATCGACCCATGGTAGCTATCAGCCCGGTTAGCCTCTGAACGACTTTCATACTGTCCACGATGGCGATGTCCTTGATGGCCTTGATCTTATCGGGGTTGATTTCGATTCCCCGATTTGACACCATGAAGCTGGGGAATTTTCCCGAGTCGACCCTAAAAGCACACTTTTCGGGGTTAAGCTTCATGTTGTACTTCCTCAAGATTTCGAATGTGACCTGCAAATGAGTCAAATGGTCCTCTGCGCGCAGGGAATTAACTGACATATCATAAGTGTAAACTTCCATTGATTTACCTATCTGTTCTTCGAACATTTTGTTAACTAGGCGTTGATATGTAGATCCAGCATTTTTTTAGCCCAAAGGGACTTACATTATAACAATAGGTCCCACACTTAGTGATAAAAGAAGTTTTTTTCTTGATCCTCTAGGTCCATCTGGATCTGATTATACCCAGAATAGGCGTCGAGAAAGGTAAGAATCTCGTGGCCGGACGTGGCATCGATCATGCGATAGTTGTTAGGCAATGTAAAAGAGTCTTTTGGACATGCTTTATTCAACTCCTTATAGTCGATACACATTCTAAGTTTGTTCCCCTTTTGGTGGACTACGACTACGTTAGCTAACCATTCGGAATATTTTACCTCCCGAATGGACCCTATTTTGAGACGTTTGGTTACCTCGTCCTTTATATAGACATGCTTTACCTCGGACAAGGGTCTTCTCTTTTGCTTTATCGGTCTGAACTTAGGATCCAGGCTCAGCCTATGAGTTGTTATCTTCGGGGGGATTCCTGTCATATCTAATGGGACCACGTAAAGCAATCCATGTTATCAATAAGAAATTGAATGAGTTTTTTTCTGAGTTCGGGGGTCAACCCTGTTCCCAGGTATACCTTTCATTCGGGTAGATACTCGATTAGTGTCACATACTCCAGCTCTTCGACCGTTGACTTGGTTGCATCTGATTCTTTGGGAACGACGAAAGCTCGATGAGTGAGAAAATCCTCTTCTTCTTCCTCAATTACATGTTTCTCCGATTCGGTCAAGGCTGGGGATGGTGATTGCTATTTGGTTGTCTTCTTATCGTTGGTGCTCTATTTTTATGATGTCGAAGGTGTTGATATCGGCGTCAACTCACCAACTGCAAACATTTCCTTTGCAGCGTGTTGTTCCCCATAAAGTGTCTTCACACCATCCACTATTGGGAACTTCATCATTTGGTGAAGGGTCGACGGTACTGCCCTCATGTTGTGGATTCAGGGCCTTCCGAGCAGTGCATTATACCTAATGTCGCCTTCGATGACATGGAATTTTATGTCTTGGATAGTCCCAACCACGTTTACTAGTAGAATTATCTCCCCTTTCATTGTTACATTAGCCATGTTGAAACCGTTTAGGACTCGAGATGCAGGTACAATTTGGTCTAGCAGGCCGAGCTGCTCTACGACCCTCGATACAATTATGTTTGTTGAGCTACCTAGATCCACTAGAACACGTTTAACTTTAATTTTATTTAACAAAATAGAAATTATCAGGGCGTCGTTGTGCGAATGAGAGATGCCATATGCTTCTTCGTCATTGAACGATAGAGTGCCTTCGGGCACATAGTCTCGACTTCGTTTTTCTCTAGTGATCGACGCCTTGGTGCGTTTGAATATAGGCCCTTGTGGGATGTCGACCCCGCCGACGATCATGTGAATAACATGCTGAGGTTCTTCTTGCTCGTTCTTTCTGTTGGCGTCTCTTTCCCTGAAGTGATTTTTGGCTCGATCACTGAGGAACTCTCGAAGGTGGCCCTCGTTTAATCATCGAGCTACCTGCTCTCTCAACTGTCTGCAGTCTTCGGTCCTATGGCCATGTGTGCCATGATACTTACACATTAAGTTTGGATTTCTTTGAGAGGGATCGGTCTGTATAGGCCTGGGCCACCTAGTGTCTTTGATCTATCCGATAGTCGTTACAATCCCCGATGCATCGACACTGAAATTATACTCCAATAATCGAGGCACTTCTGTGGGATCTACATTTTTGTCAAAGCCAATTTTACTCATTAGTCCCCGAGAGTTCTGCCCTTGGTTACTCCTTCGATCGTTCTGGGCGGAGTTGCGTCCCGGACCGTTATTCCTTCGATCTGAAACATACGGGTGATACCAATCTTTATTCGGCCTTTATTCTCTATCAACATCTCTTTGGTTTTAACTTGTCGACCGGTTTGGATGTATTGGACCTGAGGGGGATCCTAATTGGTCGTCCTCAACCCTGATCTTCGACTGATATCGGTTGTGAACATCTGTTCAAGTCACAACCGGGTACTCGATCAAGTTCTATTTCAACTGGCGCGATGCGATCGAACTCCGTTCGTTTAATCCTTGGGTGAAAGCTTGAACAACCCAATCATCAGTGACTGGTGGTAATTCCATATGTTCCATTTGGAACCAAGATACAAACCCCCTTATCATCTCGTTATCCCTCTGCGTTACTTTGAAGAGATTTGATTTTCTTGTTGCAACCTTTATGGACACAACATGTCCTTAACAAACGAATCCGCCTATATGGCGAACGAATCGATAGAGTTCGGTGGCAAGTTGTGATACCAAATCATAGCTACCTTCGATAGGGTCTCCCCAAATTTCTTTAGCAGTACAGACTCGATTTCATCATCCTCCAAATCATTACTTTTTATGGCGCACGTAGTAACGTGCTCATTGGGGTCTGAGGTCCCGTTGTATTTAGGTATGTCGGGCATACGGAACTTCTTTGGGATGGGCTTCGTAGCCGCACTCGGAGGGAATGGTTTTTGCACAAACTTCTTGGAGTCCATTCCCTTTAAGATCGGTGGTGCCCCCGGTATCTGGTCAACTCGAGAGTTATAAGTTTCCACCTTCTTGTCATTGGCCTCAATTTTCTTTTCTCCCGATTCTATTATCTTACTAAGCTCCTCGAGCATCCTCATTATAGCAGGATCGATTGTCAAAGTGTTATCACCCGATCTTTCAGGCACTGGCTCGGTACGTCGAGTAACCTCTTGTTCGGCCCTATTTGGTGCCCTGGCGCTGATTTTGCAACTGAGCAATGGCATTTTGTTGGGCTTGCAGCATTTCAAATATTACTTGGAGACTGACTCCTTCGTCTCCTCTGCCCTGTGTTCCTCGACCATTAGTTCGACCCTCTCTGCGCACACTTCCCTCGGGGTTTGCGCCTAAATCCGCATTCAAGGCAACATGATAACTCACATCAATCGGGTTGACGAGTGGTGCTCCTCCGAGGTCAGCCTATGGCACCTCGATTCCTGAGGCGATAACTTCGCATTTTCTCTGTGGAGTCCGAGGTCATTGTCACCGTGTGTAGCTATGTTTTGCGAGTTTGACATGTTTCAACCTGAAAACAAAATTCTTGACAAGAAACAAGCGTAAAATAGTGTGTTATACCAGAATTAGCACTGAACAATCACTATTGTCCTTAGCCCCATGGTGGGCGCCAAATTGTTTACCTCGAATAGAGTACCAAATTAAACTTGTAATGTGGTTATAAGTATACGCGATCTGATTCAATGCCAATTGATAAACGAATAGATAAATAGATGGATTTAAACGATTAAGATAAATCAAACCAGTGTCGTTTGCAAGTTATCAACCTCGATTTGGAGTTGGCTCGAGATCAAGCGTTAAGAGCAATAAGAACAGTAACAAATTGTAAGCAAGAAAAAGAGCAGAGTATTGTTATTTCTTAGTAAGTGAATGTAATGTTTGATGATTACAAATGAACAGGGTTCCTCTTTATAGTAGAGGAATCCTAAATAAGGTATAACTCTAATTTCGGAAGTAAAATCTATGATTGGTATCAATAACCGTTGGCGGTTCTGTCAATCCCGAGATTCCCGCCGAGATTTGTGTATAGGTGATATCTCGCTATTCCGTTGCTCAACATCGATCGTGTCCGATCTCGATCTTTTGATCTTCGTGTTCTTCGAACTCGAGCTGATTTCGATATGAACTTAATCTCGAGGCAGATCCTCGAGCCCATAAAATCGGACGTGCTCGATTTTAACTGTATACATTTGTATTATACTCCTATGAGATTACTAGTAACAGTTTTAGTAATGATTTATTATAGCTACCACCTTTAACTTAAAAAATATATAATGTTTTTTTTATTTAAGTGTTACGACATAGATGCTCAGTTGCATTCGTAGAAACCCATCTCGAGTGTCATATCAACGCGCAGTGTGAAATATAGTGTCTTAAAATGTCGTCTCAGACGTGAAAGATGCAGAAAATTTATATAAAATTTATTTAGACTCTCGACTTCAATGAATAATGTATACAAATGGTATCAATGAAATGCCCAATTAATAGATTTAGAAATATTGTAACATCCACACGTGTAATCTTAATTTTTTTTATCCTTGTATAGACTATAAAGCATGCATCTCTCATCATGTATAATAAGAAGAAGGGAGTAATTGTTTTTAAAAAATTTTTAAACTTCAGGCTAATGATATTATCTAAAATTTCGTTTTCATAATATATGCTAGATAAATACTTATTGCGTTTTCGCTACAGTACGAATGGTAGTTCATAGAAAACACAATCTCAATTCTCAAAGTAGGTTGAAGCTAGGGACCGAGTGGGATTTGGGAAGTGAATTAATGGTAAACGGTGATTAAATGGCAAAGAGTCAGAGCAAAAAACATGTTTATGTTGGAAAGCCTTTCTAGGATTGCCTTTAACGTTATTTTTAATTTAATAATTCTCTTAATCCAATCCACACCTTGTAAACTAGCATTACTTGATGAAGATAGGTCCTATATATGGACTCATAATCTTTCCTTTCAACAAAAGAAAAAAAAAATCTTTTATAATTATGTCATTATGTCGATAGGTATAAAAGTATTACTTATTAATTTACAAATCTCACTACAATATTAACATTAATAAACTTGGTTGATCCTCTCTTGGACCAGTTATGAAGTTATCAATTGAGTTGTTTAGGTTTTGAAATCCTCTTACTAATTGGGGATTTTTATTCAGCATCGTCAATCTATAGCCTTTAAGTGTTATATCGGTTCTATCTATCACTAACCCTAAGTCATTGGAGGACAGAATAGTACAAAACCGTGGTCACACAAGCTCATTGTTAAAGACAGTCTTTATTGATAAATATTTATTTGTATAGTGTGTTTACACCAAATAATAAATACATAACACATATTTATAAATGGACACATCTCAATTATTTATGATTAAATGTATTTTCACCTAATAAAATCACTAGGCCATGATAAATTGGTATTGTTTGGGTAATAAATGTTTAGTGTCCTTTCTATATACCAAAAAAAAGGACGGTCCTAATGCATCTAGAAGGCCTTCTCTCACTCTACAAAATACCCACATCCCCTATATTTAATTTGGAGAAATGTCACTATTGTTTATCGACTGTTGTCGTCTCTTTCAAATTTTATGCTAAATCTCTGTTGGGTTTGTACGGTTGGACCTCAATTTTAGTGGACCCATCGATAAATACACATGCACTAACGAATGATAATTGCATTCAAGCAAAGGGATAACGCGTCTAGAAACCTTTTCTAAATATTATAAAATAGAATTCATATTAAAACCAACGAAAATTGGAGTAATCTAATGTGTCTGTAATAGTTGAGGTCTACCACTACTTCAATATTTCTCTTCTCTTTTTGTCAATTTAGTTGAAACTGATCCAATAGTTTATTTTGATTGATGAGTCAATTCTTGAATTAAATAACAATAATGCATCATTTCTACACCCTAAGTAATACATTAAAAAGTCTTTGATTGTTATACTTGTCATGCTTGCTGAAATTGATCTCTTGTTTCTTTTTTCAAAAATGAAAATAATTAAATAAGTGGCATTTGATGAGTCAACTTTATATATAAAATCGACATGTCAATGATTAAAAGAAATGATGTTTAGAGTATAAGATGATAGGCACTATTGATTGTCCATTTCTCAACCCACAATCAGTTTGAATTATGAGTTATGGGTTAGTCACTCAATTGTTAGCGCTAGGATAGACGATTGGTATTTCGGTTTGGTATTTAAGAATTTTGATTTGGTACTTCAATACGTGGTTTATCAATTGTGCATATGAAATATTGTACTAAAATAATTCAAACGATTCGGTTTTTTGTTGTTCGGTACGTTTTCGATTTTGGTTTATCAATTTGATAGCAAATTCGCATGACAAATCTCCACAAAGAATGCAGCAGCTAGTGCAACTAACGAGCAGCAACAACAAATTGTTGTCCGTTTCGTACAGCAACCAAACAAACTTTCATATAGTAAAAAGAAAGCAAGGCAACAAGAAGACATAATCTGGTAAACCAACGCATTATACAAACTCACAAAATAAAAATACAGCAAAAACCACTCAAAGTAGCGAAAGCGTAAGTCATTCTATGTGTTTGAGTCTAGATTACTTAAAGTTGAATGCTGTGTTACATTATGGGACAAGTAGATATAATTCGTGCTAATTTATTAGATGCAGTAAGTATACATCTTTTAGTAGCTATTGAAACTCAATATATTAGTTAATGATAGACCAAAAACGTTTTTTATTTATAAATATCGGTAAGATTAAAGTTGATGGGACAAACAAAATATGGCATTGAATTGAGGTAGTAGCAGCACAAATAAACAAGCTTAATTTTAGCACTTCATTGAAATCATTGTATTCTAACAAGCTTAAAGAAAAATGAGACTAAGGTTGGACGGCAAATTTAAATTAAGCTACTTAATAATACTAAAAAAGTTCGGTGTTTCGATATACCAAAATATGAAACCCTAATATGGAATAACGAACCGAATAATATCTATATCCCAATAGTGAAGACCGTATCGGCAACCGAAGAATCAAATTAGTTCGGCTCGGTCTAGTTTTTTGATTTCTTGGATGTTATGCCTATCCCTAGAACTTAGCAGACTCCAAAATTGCATCATTCCTACTTGTTGTTGGGCCATCCAATTTTGTGGATTAGAGGCAAATGGTTGAGACTAGAGACCCAAAAGGTAGTTTGATTAATCAACTATTAATTATGTTGTGACTTGTGACAGTCTTGTTAAAATTCGAAACATAAAATACTTCAATGGAGTTGTATTACTTGGTGTATTTAATTATCAAGGAGCAGCAATATGGTGCTGATAATTTCTACAATTGTAGCTGATTCGCATTGTTATTTACCATAAGCAGCTCCTAGATTATCACGTACAGTTTTGTTTCTGTGAAGCAATTAACTTATGGCGTAACGTTTCCTCCCATTAATTAGACTTGCTGAGATATTCAACAAGGAGGAGCAATTAAAGAAGTAAATCCCGTATCGAGCAAAAAAAATCCTTGTTTAAGGAATATTTTCCAGCTCAGCGGAAAAAAAATATCTGTTGATATAGTGAATATTTTGGGTTTTGTTGTTACAGATCTATTGTCTCTTAGCCGAGGGTCTCCCGAAAACAGCCTCTCTACCCCCTAGGGTAGGGGTAAGGTTTGCGTACACTTTACTCGGGGGCGGATTTAGGGGGGTGGAAGGGGCTTAACCCGAACCCCCTTCGCCGAAAAATTACATTGTATATATAAAGCAAAATCTATTTTTTTACTTATATATATTAAGTTTTGAATCCTCTTAACACAACTCAGAAGTATAGTTTAGTGGTCAAGGGGGGTCAATTCCCACTTGCTACAAAAAGTTTTTTCGAACCCCCTTCATGGAAATCCTGACTCTGGGTTGTTGTTGTCTTGGTAAAACTTATAATTAAATTGCAAAATGCAAAAAACGAAATGCTCGAGAGTTGACTATATTACTGGTCATGAACACTAAAGTTTTCCAATTACTAGAGGTTCACGTAACATGATTGCATGTGTCTTTCTAACAAAATTATGGGCCCTGGCCTTAGCCATATGCGAAAAACAAATATTAATGGAGTTCAACAATATTATTAGTATACGTTTAATTTGTCTCATTTTCTGATTGGTGAAAAGCAAAGGAAAAATAAGAAAGGAGAGAGAGATCAGAGCAATAATTGGAGAATGATTGTTATTCACTTTATCATATGCACACTACCCAAGAACTTGTTAATTCTAATATTTCAAGATTTGGTTTTATCAGAATCCTAAGTAATTTAAGTGTGTCATCGATGGAAATTTGGGTCTACTGAAAACGATGTGCATCTAGTTGACATAAATACGTTTAGTGGATACATATTTTCTCCATATTTAACCCAACAATACAAATGGAAAAAAACACATTTTCACACACATCAGAAGGGAGATCTTTCCCATTGATACATACTTTTAAAGGTCGTCTGATATGTCGGATAAGGAATAATAATCTCCAGATTAAATGCAAAATTATTGTATCTTGCGTTTGAAATTTTTTAAATCCGAAATTAGCTATTTCAAGATTAATTAATCCCACAATTGAACATTATGCTATCCCACATTAAAGGTGAGATAATAATTCGAGGGTTGAATAATTTCAGAATAAATATTAAAATGACAAAGATGCTCTTCTCCACGACTTTTCCCCCAAAGTCTTAATAATCCAAGGTTAATATTTGAAAATAAAAGTTTATAACAACTAGTATACACTAAACACATGTTTATATTATCAGAGCCGGAGCGAGTATTTCAAGTTTATGAGTTCGGGATTTTAATTGTTTTAAGTTACTGGGTTCTAAATTAATAATTTATACATGTTCAATATTTTTTTAAGACAAATACATTGTTCGAACCAAAGTTACTAGGTTCGGCCGAACCTGCACTCGGTTCTCTAGCTCCGTCCCTATATATTATACTCCATATATCTCATTTTTAGTCTAACGAATCAAATATCGAATAAAGATATATTCACTAAATAATTTCATTATTATTTAATTCCAGTAATATAATCTCATCATCATTATAATCCATGTTCGACTCATTAAGTGTAAAACTAAAATGAAAATATAATTTCATGTTGTGCCCGCCACTAGAAGATAAAACTAGCACGTTTGAAATGTTAGTCTTTTTTGACAGTGAATTAGCGTAAAAGATCAATCACTAGAGTTCTTGTAATCTCTTTCATGTTTTGAACTAAAATATGCCTTAGCTTGGAGGAATTCAGTAATAACTATACTACTATTTTTGATGCGGAAATGGAATTATTGGACAGGAATTTGAGCTAAATAGATTACTGAAAATCAGACATCATATGATCAAAATTTATTAACAAGATGTAACCTAGTAGGATCCGACGTGTTTATGTCATAAACTTATCAAGCTGAAATTTTTACATTCCTATACACTATATCAAAATATATTATCCTCCCTACTCAAGTTTTACTATAATACATATTATATACCCAATTACCATTTATGTGTACATTTTAAGGGAATTAATGATAATAGTTAGTGTCCTAAAATCACTCTAACGTATCTTCCACTCCCCCCACGTTTCGTTCTCCACATCCCCCC
>ML279509.1:312-14840 GCA_005239495.1 Nicotiana undulata
GTTTTGGGATTGTTCGTTGTTGTTGTCTTATCATTTCATTATGAGTTTTTGAGGTAATATTATTTTTTTGCTGTGAAGTGTTTGAAGTGATTGGGATGTTCAGTAAAGATTTGAAAGTTAATGGTGTGGGATGTTTTCGGTAAAGGTTGAACATTAATGAATTCGAGTTATTTCAATAAATGTTTGAAGGTTAATGGTTTTAAATACTGTTACGTTGTTCTATCGAGGTCAAATGTTGTGTACGTTGGCTGGTCTAGCGGCTTCAACGTTAGACGCAGTCACGGCCCTGAAAGGTGGGATTTCGGGTCGTGACATGCTTGAGTGTGAAAGAAGAGAGTATGAAATATAAAATGCGGACATCTTGCCAAGAATGAAAATTACACTTGTGGCCATTAATTCCAATGAAATGAAAGGAAGTGTGGAAGATTATGAAATGAGTTGTAACTCCTTTAAATAATCCGAGGAAGGGTAGGTTGAAATAACCTAACCCCGAAATTACACGTGTTTATGTGTTGAGATTATTTCCCTTAATGTCACGACCCCAAATTCTAACCGGACGTGATGGCGCCTATCATGGAACTTGGCTAGACAACACTCATAATTTTCATGTTTTTCTTTTCAAATATCTCAATTTATTTTCAACGATTCATAATACGCATATAAATTTCAAAATCTTTAAACAAACAATCAAGATAATAGTCTACAACCGTCCCCAAGACTCGGAGTCAACATGTCATGAGCATCTACGAAATAAACTATACTATGCTATTGTCATATACAAAGTCTAGGAATAATATATTAATACTAAATAAGGAAGGGAAATGGAGAAGTTGCGGACGATGGACAGCTACCTCGAAATCCCGTAAGCTGCGGATAACGAACTCGGACGACTACTGCTCCGAATTAATACCTGGATCTGCACATAGAGGTGCATGGAGTAATGATGAGTACGCCAACTCAGTAGTAATGAAAATAAATCACAGTCTGAGAAAAAAGAAACAAACAGCACAAATACACCTATTCACAAAAACAGTAAATCACCAAGTCACCATAAGTATTCATCAAATACATAAGTTCAAAAACCAATTTTCAAAAATCCTTTGAAACATGTATAATTTCAAGATATCTCAGTAAAAATACGTTTGAAAACGAAGTGAATCATAGTTCAAAACTCAATAAAATCATCGTAAATCTGTCCCTCGGGCCGAAATCATTTCTCATAACAATCTCAGTATCAGCCCATCAGGCAACCTCACAGTCACTCAATATTAGCCCATCAGGCAACCTCACAGTCACTCAGTATCAGCCCATCAGGAAACCTCACAGTCACTCAATATGAGCCCATCAGGGAACCTCATAGTCACTAAATATTAGTCCATCGGGAAATCTCGCAATCACTCAGTATCAGCCCCGCAGGCAACATCACTCATTAGGTACCCGCGCTCACTGGGGGTATGTACAGACTCCGGAGGGGTTCCTACAGCCCAAGCGCTATAACAAGACACATCATGGCATAAATCACTCACAATATAAGCCTGAAGCCTCACTCATATCATGACATCCTCACAATATAGGCCCGCAGCCTCACTCAGTCAGACACTCTCAACTTGCCCTTCAAGCCATAAATATACCGGGTTCTCAACCCAAAAATAGTGTTTCAATTTCAAGAAATAGTATCAAAAGTACTCTGAGTGTCAAAACAACTATCAAGAAAAGACTGAGTGAAAATCATAACATATCAAGTGAGGAAAATAGTAAAAACAGCCCCCAAGGGGTAAACAGATCGGCACTAGGCCACAAACATTGCTTACAGCCCAAATCATATCAAAATATATATCAATATTATTAATCATAGGCTTGAAAATCGGTTTCGCAACTCAATAGTTTCCTAAATAGGGAATATATTTCTAAAGTTCCAATCTTTGCATTCCAAAACCCGTGAAAAGGTGTAGAGTCCATGGTTTCATACCCTCAGGACAGGATTTAAAGACATTACTTACCTCAAACTAGCCCGGAAACTATTCTGCAATACGCTTGCTCTCGAATCAACTCCCGAGTGCTCCAAATCTATAAAGATCAGACCTTTATCATGAAATTATGCTTAAGAAATGAATTCCAATTGAAAAATATCGATTTTAGCTCAAAACTCGATATTTGCTAAAACCCGACCCCCAGGCCCGCATTTTGGAACTCAGAAATATTTATACCAAAATGTTCTCCATCATATCACGAGTCCGTATATATAAAGAACGCTAAAATCGGAGTGTGTTTGACCCCTCAAATCGACCCCTAAAGGTCTCATAATCTCAAGCCCTAACCCCACCTTTTTCTCGCTGGGATTATGTTCCTTAATCACCTATAATCAAGTTTTAAGGTCCAAAATACTTACCTCTATGATGAACGATGATTTCCCCTCTTCAAAATCGCTTCAAAAGCTCCTTCCCGTTCAAAAATGGTGTTAAAATAGGTTAGGGTCGCGGAGGGTTTTTAGTATAACTGCCCAGATTTTTCAATAAAATATCATGTGCGTTCACACTCTCCCAGGCGCGTTCGCACAGGGTCTTCTCCACTCCCTCACACGATCGCAGCACTGTGCACGCGATTGCACAATGCATTAGTCCCCTTACCCTCACGCGCCCAGGCCCCTGTGCAGTCCCACACACTCACACGCGATTGCATAGTTTCCTCCCTCTCTACACTGCGATCGCACCACTTCCCCTGTGATCGTACAGAAAAAATTCCGAGGCCTCACCAACAGACCTATGCGATCGCATATGATACCCTGCAATCGCATAGAGTAATTTACACCCTGCAACACACCAGCAAAAACATCAGATTTTTCAAGTCCGGAAGTGTCTGTTAATCACCCGAAATCAATCTCGAGCCCCTCGGAACCCCAACAAAATTTACCAACACATCATAAATGATCATTAAAACTTAGTTGCACTCTCAAAACACTAAATATAACCTCAAAACACCAAAATCACATCAGATTCAAGCTCAAGAACTTTCAAATTTCTAAAATCTACCAACGATGTCGAAACTATCCAAAACACATCTGATTGACCTAAAATTTTGCACACATCTCCAAAATGTTATTAAGAACCTGTTCCAACTTACGGAATTCCATTCCGACCCCGATAGCCTATTTTTCACTGCCAACCGGAAATCGCCAAAAATTAACTTTCGCCAATTCAAGCCTAATTCTACACAAGACATAACAAAAATATTCTGAACACACTCTTATGTCCCAAATCACCTAACGAAGCTATCCGAGCCATAAAATTCGCATTCCGAGGTCGTTTACCAATAAGTCAACTCTCAGTTGACTTTTCCAACTTTAAGGCTATTTTTAAAGACTAAGTGACTAATTTCTCATTATAACAATTTCGATTTCAAGCCTACCAAATCTAACACATCAATAACAGTATAACCAACCTATGACAAGTCAATAACAGTAATTATAATACAAATTCTACGGAACGACCAGCCGGGTCGTTACATTCTCCCCCACTTAAACACACGTCTGTCCTCAAACGTTCCTAGAGTTGTTCCAAACACCACCAAAACTGATGTGTAACCTACCATGCACATATTCGGAAGTGATGCCATGTCACCTTACCCCATATAGGTCTAATATCACAACACAGTTGAAATTTCGAAGTCTGATCTTGACACATAAACCTTAGAACTACATTTCTACTTCTGAAATGATTTATAAGTTCTAATCCCACAACTATAAGCTGAAATAGTTTGAAAACGTTGTATCCAGCCATATCTGCAACACAAGATGAAATCACATAATATACTGCATGACTCAACACTCATAGCAATGACTCCTAATCCCAATCGATGCTTACAATAACCCAACACTGGTAAATAACCTCTTATCAAACAAAGCCTTTCTTTAACACCTTCCTATGGTGCCGATGATGAAAGAAACACGTAGAAACCAACAACCATTCGCCCGATCAACATCAATACCATCTAGAGCCATAATTTGTGCAACTCGTGCACTCAATAACAACATCTTAAGAGCTCTTTCATAAAATAGAGAAGACTCACACGAGAGGACTATCCTGTCATTACTCTTGCCATTACCACATCATGCTAAAAGCCTGATACACATCATGAAACTATATCACTCAATTCCTACACCAAGGATCATCCCTCTACTTAACTCTGCTACAAAGCGTGATCCCATCCAACCGCTGGACCACATGAAATACTCCAAGCCACCCTGCTCAAAATCCATAACCATGCGAAATTCGACGTCAATTACTCAAAGTGTATTGCCATAACCACTGGGAAATCATATGATACCATGCCACCCGAACCAGAAAGAACATAACCAATACGTCTCAATCCTGCAACACCCATACTGGCCTACCAATAACTCTAAGTCAACTCTAGTCACCCACAACAAGTAGATAACTCTCTGAACGTTCGTAACGACTGAATCATGACATAAACTAACACCTGACTAGATTTGCTCGCATCCTAGTAGTTCATAACTACAATGTTCATGAAAACTCCCAGTCTCAAAAATCCATGAGGCGCGCCAATTACTATATCTGATCCCAATTCCACCACTCGAATATATAACATGTCTCTAATACTCAATCATTCCACGGGGATACTCCTATAATTCTTCTGTGCCACCAACAAACTTGAATATCGGCAGTCGATCCAACAAAAGAGCGTCGTAACACTAATGATCCACACTTAATCAAACACATTGCCTTAAACACATTGTCCTTTATGAATGTATACTCTCATCCAGCCACCCAATAGTGGGATCCTTTACCTAAGCATCTGAAACTGCCAGTTCGGACCTTCCTTCCAGAACTGAACCGTGACCTCACATATGTCACTCTCCACTATACACAAAATACTGCATACGCCATTCAATCCTATGATAAATATGAGAACTTCATGCTCCCTTCCTAGCCACAAACAACTACGTACCCAACTAGCCAAGAACTTTCCATTGATCCCATTTAGAAGAAAAATCACTATACATCACATGGCCCTCACGCCAGTAGAAATATACATCTCCAACAGTGGTAGAAATCATCAAGAACTCCCGAATCACATTTGTACAACACCAACCCGTCAGGACTGAATCCTTCTAACTCAACCAAGCTACGGATGCCACCAAATTCCAAGAGAATTGCTAAGAAAACACCGTTAACAACTCATTACCTTATAAACACCCAAAGAACTAACCATATCCCTTATCATGCCGATCCGACGTACTACAAAGTTGTCCTATTTATCCAAGTTCCTTCTGACTTACCTTCGAATTGATACTTCTTCTTTCCATAATACCGCAATTCTCAATCCCGACTCACCGCACGAAACTCGAGCATAAAAATATACCGTCTAAGGCTCATAAGCCGCTGAATACTCCCTCAATTATCCCCAAATGCACCACATTATAAATACTTACCCTAAAGAGACTTCCTACGAATTTAGAGTCATTACCTTCACTTTCTTGATACTGATGGATATAATCCATGATAATGAAAATACACCACAAGCCTTGACACCTTCCTCGTAAATCTCAATTCTAGACCTTCTCACACCTTGAAGATCCTCGATCGCTACATATAACCTTGAATCCGTCTGAACCATTCTCGAACGTCATTTACTCTATGCAATTTCAATTACACTAACAAAGTAAACAGAACGTCCTGATCCCGCTTGCAATCCACATACCAGGAAAGTAACCCACCCATTTGAAGCAACAAGCACACTCATACATTGCACGCTCTACCCTTACCAGTACAACTCCATGATTCAATGAATTCCACTATACGTAAAGTACATTACAACTTGGATCGAAGAAATTTCCATCACCCGAGTCATTCCTAGACTCCACCTCTGTAGGTCATAACTGATTCACCAATATACCTCGCACCGAAACCAGTACAACATATAATCGTGTAATCAAATTATCATTAACGGGCTCCCCCACTTGGCTCAAAGCCAAGGATCAAGACAAACAATAACTTACGATGCCTACACATTATCACTGCCACCATACTGTGGTGAGGTTCAACTAAATCCTCCATAAGCTTATATAACCCAACCCATCTAACCCTCAAATCGTATGCAAATATTTCATTCACCATAATAGTGGTCATGCCAACTCCCACAAGCGAGCTAAACTCCAATTAGAACATACATCATCTACTGGTGGAAAAGAACTTGCCACAGATAAACATATGGGTCACACACCTCAAGACAACCCGCAGGAAATATTCCTGCCTGCTTAACCTCAAAATGATATCTCCCTATACACTTCCAAAAATCATAGCTATCACGCAATCACTATACTTTCCTACATTAGAACACAACCATTGCCTGCCCTCGAGACATCCCATCTAGCGGTATAAGAACCTGAAGTTGATTGCAATACTAACACTGGAGTTGTGGGCAAGGAATTCTTGAGCTTCTGGAAGCTCTACTCACACTCGTCTGACCACATAGATACCTTCACGAGACACCACGTGCCCCAAGAATGCTACTGAACTGAGCCAAAAATTCACACTTGGAGAATTTCACACAAAGGTTCTCCTCCCTATATACTTGTAATACCATCATCAAATGCTGAATATGCTACCCATGGCTACGCGAGTACGCCAGGATGTCATCCATGAACACAATAACAAAGGAGTTATAACACGGCTGTATGCATCGTCAATCAATTACATGAACGGTGCTGGGGCATTGGTCAGCTCAAAAGACATCCCCCGAAACTCATAACACAACAGAAGGATCCGCTTCACTCCACATCTAAACAACATGGGAAGTCCTTCAATACTCATAGAAACCATATTCTAACTCAATACAGAAGTCAAATAATCAATGGTTCTTGCCACATCTGCAATTCATTTTGGTCACAATCAAACAACCTGAATACATCTAACTATCCGATCATACTTCCCATATAGTCACCTAGTTACAAAGTTCCATCAATAAGTCCCCCAACACATGTGCTCACCCAAATGAAATCTCAACACTCAAGCCACAGACAAAATTCGGCCTCAAGTCCTTCTGACTGGCCCATTATTAACATGTTAAAAATCACATCTCACCCATGGAAGTCACAAGTCGCCGACGTACAACTTATACCAAGCGCTCGCGTGCGCATTCGAATACATGAAAGGAATTCAAAGAGTTACGCTTTTGGCTGAATAAATGGATTCGCACGATAAGAATTCAAGAATGTTGAATGTTTCCTAAGGATTCTGCAGCCTCTCCAAGATAAACACAGACGTCTCCGTACCTATCCGCAAGACTCTACTAAACCAGCTCATGACCGTTGAGTTTTATGAAACCTTGAACTCTAATACCAACTTGTCACGACCCCAAATCCTAACCGGTCGTGATGGTGCCTATCATGGAACTTGGCTAGCCAACACTCATAGTTTTCAAATTTTTAATTTCAAATATCTCACTTTATTTTCAACGATTCATAATACGCATATAAATTTCAAAATCTTTAAACAAACAATCAAGATAACAGTCTACAACCGTCCCAAAGACCCGGAGCCAACATGTCATGAGCATCTACGAAATAAACTAACTCTGCTATTGTCATAGAAAAAGTCTAGGAATAATATATTAATACTAAATAAGGAAGTAAAATGAAGAAGTTGCGGACGTTGGACAGCTACCTTGAAATCCCGTTAGCTGCGGATAACGAACTCGGACAACTACTGCTCCGAATCAATACCTGGATTTGCACACAGAGGTGCAGGGAGTAATGATGAGTACGCCAACTGAGTAGTAATGAAAAATAAATCACAGTCTGAGAAATAAGAAACACACAGCACAGATACACCAATTCACAAAAATAGTATATCACCAAGTCACCATAAGTATTCATCAAATACATAAGTTCAAAAACCAATTTCCAGAAATCCTTTGAAACAAGTATAATTTCAATATATCTCATAACAATCTCAGTATCAGCCCATCAAGAAACCTCACAGTCACTCAATATTAGCTCATCAGGCAACCTCACAGTCAATCAATATTAGCCCATCAGGCAACCTCACAGTCACTCAATATTAGCCCATCAGGCAACCTCGCAATCACTCAGTATCAGCCCCGCAGGCAACATCACTCATTAGGTACCTGCGCTCACTGGAGGTGTGTACAGACTCCGGAGGGGCTCCTACAGCCCAAGCACTATAACAAGCCACATCATGGCATAAATCACTCACAATATAAGCCCGTAACCTTACTCATATCATAACATCCTCACAATATAGTCTCGCAGCCTCACTCAGTCAGACACTCTCAACTTGCCCTTCAGGCCATAGATATATCGGGTCCTCGACCCAAAAACAGTGTTTCAAAACAATTATCAAGAAAAGACTTAGTGAAAATCATAACATATCAAGTGAGTAAAATAGTAAAAACAGCTCCCAAGGGGTAAACAGATCGACACTAGGCCCCAAACATGGCATACAACCCAAATCATATCAAAATATATATCAATATTATAAAGCATAGGCTTGAAAATCGGTTTTTCAACTCAATAGTTTCCTAAATAGGGAATATATTTCCAAAGTTCCAATCATTGCATTCCAAAACCCGTGAAAGGGTGTAGAGTCCATGGTTTCATACCCTTAGGACATGATTTAAAGACATTACTTACCTCAAACTAGCCCGAAAACTACCGCAATATGCTTGCCTCTCGAATCAACTACCTAGTGCTCCAAATCTATAAGGATCAGACCTTTATCATGAAATTATGCTTAAGGAATGAATTCCAATTGAAAAATATCGATTTTAGCTCAAAACCCGATATTTGCTAAAACACGACCCCTGGGCCCGCATCTTGGAACGTTGAAATTTTCATACCAAAATTTTCTCCATCATATCATGAGTCCGTACATATAAAGAACGCTAAAATCAGAGTTCGTTTGACCCGTCAAATCGACCCCTAAAGGTCTCATAATCTCAAGCCCTAACCCCACATTTTTCTCACTATGATTATGTTCCTTAATCACCTATAATCGAGTTTTAAGGTCCAAAATACTTACCTCTATGATGAACGATGATTTCCCCTCTTCAAAATCGCTTCAAAAGCTTCTCCCGTTCAAAAATGGTGTTAAAATAGGTTAGGGTCATGGAGGATTTTTAATATAACTGCTATCACGACCCCAAATCCTAATTGAGGGTCGCGATGGCGCCCAACAGCGGGGTTAGGCTGGCCGATATAACTTTCACTAATTGATACCCTTCCTATTCGATAAAACAAGTCAATGGTTACCAGTTTATAAATACTAACATGATACTAGCCTTGAGTGAAGGTAAAGTCATAGTAGATACAAGGCCGAAATAAAACACACATATATATGCATCCCGAAAACCCCAAAAATATATACCCCAGGAACTAGTGTAACGAGTGTCACGGGCAACTACTGAATATACAATGACTACAACATATACAGGGTCTTAGTCTGAATGAACTAGATAGAGAGTATAACAAAAGAAACTCCAGGGTGCTGCTAGGAAGTCGCCAAGAAAGCAGCTCACCGTGAAGTATGACCACGCTATCAAAATCTGGCACCGGCCTGAAAATCAGATGGACCACCCTCCGGACCTGTACAGTCAAGTACAAAAAAGGAAAGAAAGTGCAGCATGAGTACATATATATAAATATGTACCCAGTGAGTATCCCGTTTATATCGAAGAAATAGTGACGAGAGGTCGACTCGATACTCACTAAGGTCAAACAGTCGTAAAGTAAGTAGGATGTAAAGAAAACTATAGGCAAGTAAAACAAATAATCAAGTACATCACTATTCGGCATCAAATAACAATCTCAAATCAAACAAGTTTGGTATCCGCCGTGGCATACGGCCCGCTCCCATATGGTACTCAATCTCGCCGTGGCGTACGGCCTGATCCCACCCTGGTAGTCTCAATCTCGCCGTGGCGTACGGCCCGATCCCACCCTGGTAGTCTCAATCTCGCCGTGGCGTACGACCTGATCCCACAATATAATCAATCATCACTCTGTCGTGGCGTACGGCCCAATCCCATAATATAATCAATCATCACTCTGTCGTGGCGTACGACCCGATCCCATAATATAATCAGTCATCACTCTGCCTTGGCGTACGTCCCGATCCCATAATATAATCAATCATCACTCTGTCGTGGCGTACGACCCGATCCCATAATATAATCAGTCATCACTCTGCCTTGGCGTACGTCCCGATCCCATAATATAATCAATCATCACTCTGTCGTGGCGTACGACCCGATCCCATCCTGTGATTCTCTTATCAAACATAAATCAATCCAAGTATCACAACGTTCAAAGACATTCCAATCACACAAGTATACAAGTCATATCTATGCTACAACAGGGGAAAACAATGAGCATTATGTGTCCTAACTACCCGGATGAAGCAGTAATAGCCACTACGTACGGACTCTCGTCATTCGGTGCATACGTAGCCCCCAAACAAGATCACACAGCAAACAACGTTACCTAGAGGTACAATTTCCCTCTTACGAGGTTAGAAAAGAGACTCACCTCGATAAAGCACTCCTCGAACCAAGGACCGGATCAAAATATGCGCCCGAAACTACTCTTGACGGCTCGCAACTAGCCAAACATGGAATAATTTAGTCAATTCATACAACAGGAATAAGAATTAACAAGAAATTCCAAAATATAGTATTCTTGAAGGTTTTTGAATTTTCGACCCCGGGCCCACGCGTTCGGATTTTGAAAATTCTCGTAGGAATGAATTACCCGAAGCCTAAGGATCGTAATTACCTACTTTATTTAGGAATTCATGGCTAAAAATGGATAATTCACTAAATATCAAACCCCTAGAAATTCCTATCAAATTTCATGATTTTTGTTTCTTTTAGGAATTAACCCGTTAAATTCCATGCATAATTGTGAGAACTAAGAGAGAATTGCTTACCTATTCAGTGGGTGGTTGTGGGAGGTGTTCTTCAACCTTGGGTGCTCTCTAATGGAGTTAAAAGATGACTAATGAGGAAGACAACCCGTAATTGAGCCTTTAAATACTATCCAGGAAAACCTTCACTGCGATCGCGGCATCAGGCCTGCGATCGCGTAGAACAAATGACCCGTGCCCCCAGGAATCACTATGCGATCGCATAGATGGGGCCTGCGATCGCAGAGGGTAGGGAGGTAGGCTTATGCGATCGCAGGAGTGAGGTTTGCGAGCGCAGAGAGGAACAGGCAGTTGGGGGGTAGGTAGGTGACTTGTGCGATCGCAGGTTTGAGTCTGCGTTCGCAGAGATTTGGGAAGGGGACCTTATGCGATCGCGGAGTTATGTCTGCGATCGCAGAGAACATTGGATGGCCCAGCATAATTACTTCTCTGCGATCGGAGAGAAGGAAACTAGACAGAAAAATTTCTAGTTTTTCTAACTAAGCTCTTGGGGGTCTAAAACACCCCCGAGCCCCCCGGGACCCCTTCCAAATACACCTGCAAGTATGTATTCATGATACGGACTCGCTCGAACTTCCGGAACATGAAAAGCAATAGCGGAACTCAAAATTCAACCCCAAAACAAAATTAATCAAACTTAAGAACTTTGAAATTCTAGAATTCCTTACATTGCGCCGAACGGGTCTATACTACTCGGAATGACCCCAAATTTTGCACACAAGTCATAAATGACTATACGAAACTATCGTTGGTCCCAGAATTCCATTCGGATCCCGATAGCATGAAGTCCCGTTCTAGGCCAATTTCTAAACTTAAGGAAATCCTTATTTCCATTTCGGGTACCGAAACGCTCCTGGGTCTTCAGAAACCTGAGCTGAACATAAGCCAAAGTCTGAAATCATCATACGGAGCTACTGGAGCTGTCAGAACTCTATTCCGAGGTCGTTTTCTCAAAATATTGACCGAAGTCAAACTTGGCCAAATAGGCCAACCTTAAGGAACCAAGTGTTCCTAAACCATCCAATTCATTCCCAAATCCCGAACCACCCTCTCCCGCGAGTCATAAAGCACGAATAGCCGCTATGGAAGGTTTCATTTAAGGAAACGGGACTCTAATACGAAAAACGACCGGTTGGGTCGTTACATTCTCCCCCTCTTAAACAAACGTTCGTCCTCGAACGGGACTAGGATCGTACCTGGAGTGATGAATAGACGTGGATATCTGCTCCGCATGTCCTGCTCGGACTCCCAAGTTGCCTCCTCAACTGGTTGGCCCCTCCATTGGACCTTAACCGCAGAAACTGTCTTAGACCTCAATTGGCGGTCCTGCCTATCAATAATGGCAACTGGATCCTCCTCGTAGCCCAACTTTCCATCTAACTGGATAGTTAGATGGGAAGTCGGCGTGATACCTCTGAAGCATAGATACGTGAAATCCCATGTGAACTCCTGATAAGGCTGGAGTCAAAGAAAGCTCATAAGCAACCTCTCCAACCCGCTTCAGCACCTCGAAAGGACCTATAAACCTGGGGCTCAGCTTGCCTTTCTTCCCAAATCTCATAATGCCCTTCATCGGCGAAAGCTTCAACATAACCTTATCTCCCTCCATGAATGCTACATCACGTGCCCGATGATCTGCGTAGCTCTTCTTCCTAGACTGGGTTGTACGGAGCCTTTCCTGAATAATCTTCACCTTTTCTAAGGCATCTCTTACCAGATCTGTACCATATAGCATGGCCTCGCCAGGCTCAAACCACCCAATCGGAGAACGACATCGCCGACCGTATAAAGCCTCGAATGGAGCCATCTCGATGCTGGACTGATAACTATTATTGTATGCAAACTCCGTTAAGGGCAAGAACTGATCCCACTGACCCCCAAAATCAATCACACAGGCCCTGAGCATATCTTCTAGAATCTGAACTGTACGCTATGACTGGCCATCAGTTTGAGGGTGAAATGTTGAATTGAGGTTTATCTGAGTACCCATCTCGCTGTGCAAAGCTCTCCAGAAATGCGAAGTAAACTGAGGACCCTGATCTGAAATAATAGACACCGGCACACCATGCAACCGGACTATCTCCCGAAGGTAAATCTGAGCTAGCCTCTCTGTAGTATAAGTAGTAGCCACAGGAATGAAATGTGCCGATTTGGTCAATCTATCCACAATGACCCAAACCGCATCAACCTTCCGCAAAGTCCGAGGCAACCCAACCACGAAGTCCATAGTGATTCTCTCCCATTTCACTGAGGAATGGGCATCTTCTGAAGTAAGCCTCCTGGCCGCTGATGCTCGTACTTAACTTGCTAACAATTAAGACACCTGGTCACATACTGAACAGTGTCCTTCTTCATCTGCCTCCGCCAGTAATGCTGCTTCAAATTATGGTACATCTTCGTAGCTCCTGGGTGGATAGAATACCGAGACTTGTGCGCCTCTGCTAGAATCCTCTCCCTCAGGCCATCAATATCTGGAACAAACAATCGGCCTTGGAGTCGCAGAACACCATCCTCGCCTAAAGTAATCTCCTTGGCCCTGCCCTGGACCACTGTATCCCGTAGCTCTGCTAGACGTGGATAATTAAATTTTCGAGCCTTAATCTCTCCCAATAATGAAGATTGATCAATCACATGAGCTACAACTCGACGAGGCTCAGAAAAATCCAATCTCACCAGCCGATTGGCCAAGGACTGAATGTCCAAGGCTAAAGGTCTCTCCTCAGCTGCAATGTAGGCCAAACTACCCATACTAGCTGCCCGCCTGCTCAAAGCATCTGCCACTACATTTGCCTTGCCTGGATGATACAGAATAGTGAGATCGTAGTCCTTTAATAACTCAAGCCACCTTCGCTGCCTCAAATTAAGGTCCCTCTGCTTAAGCAGGTACTGCATACTGCGGTGGTCAGTATAGACCTCACAAGATACACCATATAGATAATGCCGCCATATCTTTAGAGCATGAATAATCTCCGCCCCAGAAAGAATGAATAGGAATCTCTCTCCACTCTAAACGAGGTACTCCTGGCAAGGCTAAGGTCACTGTCTTGGCATGGAAGTCCAAGATAGCATGATAGGGAGATAACCAGTCCATCCCCAATATAACATCAAAGTCAACCATATCAAGAAGCAAAAGATCAACCTGAGTCTCAAGACCACTAATAATTACTACGCAAGCACGGTAGACTCGATCTACTACTATAGAATCACCCACCGGTGTAGACACATGCACATCAGTACTTAAGGAATCACGGGGCATACTCAAATAAGGGGCAAAATATGACGACACATAGGAAAATGTAGAACCCGGATCGAATAACACCGAAGCATCTCTAGTGCAAACTGAAACCATACCTGTAATAACTACATCAGAAGCCTCAGCATGTGGACAAGTAGGAAAAGCATAACACCGGAGCTAAGCCCCTCTAACCTGTACATCTCTGGGTCTACCTGCTACGGGCTGACCTCTACCCCTCACGGCCTGCCCTCCACCTCTATGAGTCTGACCTCCACCTCTGGCACCACGACCACCACCCCTAGCTGGCTGAGGGGGTGTGGGTGCACCTG